>PVJH01027962.1:0-27990 GCA_004026705.1 Nesogale talazaci
TTTAAATGGCTGGAGAATCTGACTGCAATGTGGCAACTCCCCTGGAACTACATTCTCTGGAACATAACCTGTCAGGCAGGGACGCACTCCTGTGTTAAGGTCACTCTGCTGTGACACATCAGCACATCGCATCCTGTGGTTTGAGACTCACTGACACAGCAACTTGAACTTCTCCTTTGACCTTAGTGAAATTCAACTTTTGGCTTACAGTGGAATCCGTGTTTCATTGACTGTGAAATTAAGAGCATCTCCAATGAGTGAAAAATGATGAGCTTTCACTTTTGGGGGAAAACATGCCAAGGACAAACAGTGATTATAAGGGATCCTTTATAGACCATTGCACCTTATAAAACCTCATAGGAGGCACCAATGAAAGATCAGTTCTGGAGCCCAAAGCCCGCCTTTGAGTTCATTATTTCTCAACGTGTCTTCAGTGACTTTCTAAGTCAATTTGTTTCCGACCTTGAAAAGTGATGTTTGCCCAATGGTATTTACTAATGCCTTAAATAGCGGATATCCCATACTCACTATTTTTTGAACTGCACTGAATTACTACTCTCCTCTTGAACTCTCTCCAGATGAGTGATTGTGTTTTATTAAGCAACCACAGCACTTCGTTTATGCTTTATTTTATCCCATATCACCTGTATTGTGGTTGATTAAATGCCTTCTGTTTGGATTATAAGAAACTCAGAGGAAGAGTCTCTCTTTCACTCGTCTGTGTATTGCTAGCATAGGACTTGAGTTTAGTGCTCCACTAATGTTGACCAAATCATTTCAGCATTCAATTTTTTCTAAACTTACATACTATGAAAGCTGCTTACTGGGGCAGAGAGAATGTAAGTGTAGCTACAAGAATAGCACATTACTTATATTTCACTTAAATTTTAGTGTATTTAGAAGCTTCTGTAGAGCAGATAACTCCAAGGGTTCCATCTTTCTCTTCAACTATTCTGCCTTATTTATGAGTCCATATATGTAGTTTAGAACTGGTCATTTTATTTATGCAGAACTCCAAAGAACCAGGAGGACTTTTCACTTTTGAAAGCAAGCCCCGAGGTTCAAAAGCAAACCCTCCATATCTCCAAAAGCAAACACTGCATATCTTGCCGGAGGTAAAGCTTTACTCCTTCAGAAAGCAAATATTTAAATTACTGTTTTAAAGAAAAAAATGCCTGCTGCATTGCAAAAGACACCTATTGCCTTGGTCCCGTTGTATACCTTTTGGTTGAAGTCAAGAAGTTATATTCCTTCTGTGGAATAACTTTCACTCTTTAGTTGTTCAATTTGATTCAAGAATTTTTGATTAAGGATCCAGGGGTTATGAATAAATAAAGCCCAGTAGTCTAGTAATTGGGATATCATTGCTATCTAGTAGCACATTTAATACTTGGCTTCATTGTGCGGCATAACCTTTTCCTTCCACCTTCCTCTGTAATACTGGGTGGGTGGGGGGGGGGAAGTGGCAATGTCATTGCAAGCTTCAGAAGTTAGCATTAAAATGAATACTTTTTAATTTCTTTGGATGAGATGGGGCTCCGAGCTCTGGGACAATGCTGATGGATGATGTTTTAATGCAGCTGAAATGTTATTTTTACTGAACCAGGGAAAACTATAAATTTTGCTTCATTGCCGCTGATGGCTCTATGCATAAAACTATGGTGGCGCCTATCGGCCGTGAATAATCACCTCAGCACGGCAGATGTTACTTTGCGGGGGAAAGCAATTCTTATGCCGAAGAATTGTGGAAAGATTAATTGTCTACAGCTGTTTCATGGCCCACAGCAATCTTGATACATTTATGATAAGTTTAAGAGCTCACTAGAGGCAGTTCCTATTCCCTGTTGTGAGAAGGGGGGTGGGGGAAGAAGCCAGAGGCTTTATTTTGACACCTGGATTCATAGAATCTGTCAGCTCCATTACAGGCTTCATAGAAATCTGGCCGTTGGCAGCTCTGAAATGATTGTGAGTGAGGTAAGATGCAGGAATTATCCACACGTAGATAAAGAAAAGGCGACTGAGAAGAATTATTCAAATTTGTGCAAATGAATTGCTTCCATTTTTCCTCCCTCTGCCAAGTGGAAATTGAACGTGACCTGCTCTGACCTTTCTCTATTAAGTGCTGCAAATTGCAGTAAATGCACAGTTCTGAGTGCCCTGATGAGACAGAGCCCCAGCAATGCCTCATTAATAAGGCGAGTTTGACCTTGCTGGTCGGCCCTTCATTCGATGTTGAAAAGAAATAAGAAAAAAAGAAGAGATGACCCACTGTAAATTTTGAACAATACCTTTGATTTAGTTTGCATTTACTCCCAGCCGATGACTTTCAACCTTTTCTCCTTTTTCCCTCCGGCCACAGGCTAGGAAGGGTGAGACATGCTCATCTTTCAGGTGCCCGTGGGTCAGGTGAGAGATGAGGTGAGTGTTGGAGTGCCAGGTTCCACCTTGGGTGGGCAGGGCATTTATCTCCTTTGCCCTACAACTAAGCCCCCGAGTCCAGTTTATTTTAAATTGTTGTAAAAATAGATACAACACAGCACTTCCAAGAGCATGGTGGCACAATGGGTTAAGCCCTGAGCTACTAACCATATGGTCTCTGGTTTGAATCCACTAGTCAAGCCATAGGAGAAAGACGTGCGAGTCTGAGACCATGAAGATCTACAACCTCCAACAACTCCACGGGGCAGTTCTACTCTGTCCGATAGGGCCAAGATGGATCCCAATGGGCTAAGTGGTAGTGTATTGCCAACTAACAGTAGTCATGTTATGCAACCACCCCCTGCATCAGGCCAATTTTCCATCATCATAGAAGAAACAAATTCAATGCCTCCTAAGCAAAAACTCCCCACTTCTTCCCACTCCTGTGGATGGTACGTGCCAGCGAATGGGGTTCAGTGCATCGCAACCCCACGACCAGCAGAACGAAAAGCTCCTTGGTCCATTTCCATTTTCACAGCCATCCCCACGTTTGAGCCCATTGTTGCAGCCACTGAGTAACCACTAATCAACACGGAGCTCCTATGCTTCAGGTCTGAATTCTCCAGTCCACGAAGAAGAACCTAAGTTGGTGAAACGGAGGAGCAGTGAGGGTGGGGAAGACTTTCATGGAGATGGACTGTCACCAGGGTTGCAACAGTGGGTCCAAGAATAGGAAAAATTGTGTGTGGGGGGAGGCAGGAAGTGTTTTGCTCTTTTGTGCATAGCTTTGCTCTTTGTTGGAACCTATTCTGGGCACCCCACAACAAAAACAACAACAACAACAACAACAAAGTTCTTGTATGGCTTTTCTTTTCCCTTCCTTCTCTTCTTTCTTTCCTACTCTGCCCCACTTATCTTTTTATTTAAAAGGAATGTTCCAACTGGAAGTACATGTGTGTCTGTATTCTTTAAAGAGATTTGTTGTTTGGGATTTATCAAAAAAATTAGAAATATTATTGAACCTAGGCTGATTTTTCTCATAGTCTGATGTAAGATTCTACGGGGCAAGAAATGCAGTAGAGTTGGGGAAAATTACTAAACTATATCAAGTGTACAGAGTAGCAGATATGCACAGAACTAGCACTCAGAGTTCTGATGTTCTCTTCTTCACCGAGTCTATTATCTGCTCCCTAAGTTCAAAATTTTAGAGTTGCTTTAAAATAATGCTAATGCCACCTCTACTTCTATTGCAAGAATTTTCTAAATGCAAGGTTGCAAGGCAGGCAGTATGTTTAGATTTATTTAATAGCAACGCCCAACATTTATAAATGTAATAGAGTTTAAAAGAGATAATTTCAAGATTTATGACAAGTATAGCCATGGAGAATATTTGTGTAAGGCGATAAGCTCTTCTACATATTATGGAGGAGAAATTGTTCTCAAAATTCCCAAATTGTTTTAGCCTGGGCTTTCTGGCTGAAAATCCTTAGAATATTCCTCCAAATAAACCAACAGCACAGGCCAGAAGTCTTTTGGGTAAGACCATTTCTCCTAGAGGACAACCATCAAACTGCGCCTTATAATATGTTCAATAAATGAAAGCAATATTTTCTTTTGTGGAGAAATTTGCCCAAGACAGATGTTAGAAATAATTTTTTACAAACTTCTATTCAAGACAAGAACCCTTATGGGACATTATTTCCTTTGTAAAGGGAGGTAGGCTAACTATTTCAAATGTCAGATGGCTTATTATTAGCAGTTCTGACTTGTATAAAATTCTCATTTAGCTTATGAGGAAAATATTGTTTTTATTTAATGACCCTATTATAAGGTCCAATCTGATGGCAGTGTTTTGTGTCACAGTATTCTCTTCATAAGGATTCACAGGACAAGTTTCTTTTGGATTTTGTTTTATAACTTGTGAAAGTTGTTCGTGTTCATATCAACTAAATTATATTTTATTTCAATGAACATGTGACATAAAATGAATCATCTTTCCTTCATTTCCTTGGTTGTTAGGATGCTCAGAACCAAAGGTGAAGCCTATTTCTCCCCAAAACGGTGGTGTAGCAGTTACTCAAGGGGCTGACTGAAAGGCCAGCAAACTTGAAACCACCAACTGCTCCAAGGAGAAATACCACGGTTTCCCCTCCACAAAGACTGACTGTCTCAGAAACACTCAGTGTTCCCACCCTGTCTTACGAGTCTCTATGACTCAGAATCAACTCAGTGGCGGAGTTTGGAGTGGGCGTACACATTAAACTATTTTTGAATATGTGATAGCTGGCTATGGTACCAAATTCCATACATCACTATATGGTCAATTTCCTTCAAGTGTGTATTTTAAAAGACTTTTTTGTAGTGAATGAAGGGAAGGTTTCCAGAGTAGATAAACAGTTTCACATTCAATAATCCATACTTATCTTGATCCAACACATCTGCACTTCCTTAATCCCTTAAATGTAACCCCACTTTTCGTACTTCCTCCTGTGTTTAGTTTCCAATTCTTCTTTCCTTGCCTTCTAATTTTGTCCTTGGGTATATTCTTCCATTTAATCTTAAATGCTTGGCTATTCTAACATTGGCATGTATTTTGTGCAGTTTGAAAACATAAAAGACTGTATAGTACATTTAGAAATGAAACAATGAAGTCGGAGGTATGCATATCAAGGGACTTAAACATTTGTGGTAAAACATTATTTTTTTTATTTCATTAACTCCCTTTAGATTCCTTTGTTCACTTTTAGTCCATAATGCCAAACTCTTTATCTAAGTGATTATATTCATGTATGCACAAGGATCACATAGTGATTTATCTATTTCCACGTCTTCGTTATCAATATGGTCTTTCCTTTCATTTTTGCTATTCTGTTGGCTATATAGTAGTATCTCATCAAGGATAAAATGCATATTTCCTAATTACTGAGGTCAAACTTCTTTTAAAGTTTTTTTAAAAATTATTTGGCATGATCTCAATTATCATAGTTATCTAGTGCTGCAAAAGCATCCAGACTCAGCAGAGATTATGAATAAGGAATAGGCTGTCCAATTCAGAGAGAGTAGTCTCTGGAAATCTTATGGAAAGCATTGGAACTGAAATACTGCTGTCAAACACAAACATAAAGCAGAACATCGATGCCAGACATAGTGGAGGATATAAACTTCCCCATGAGAATGTACTCAAAATCAGACTGAGGGAGAAGTGACCTTTTCAGATATATTGGACGGGATAAATCCTTCATTCTCTGATGGGACATGACACAAACTCGGAAGAAACAGCTGCAAACATGGACAAACATTTGGAAGTTGGCTTGTATGAATTCTGAATCTAGGAAAATTGGAAGTCTTCAGAAATGAAAGGGACACATGTATATCATTATCCTACACAATACTGAGCAGAAAGCAGTTGATACTAACTATTTGGAATCAGAATACCACGTGGTTTATTTTGTTGGGGATGATATAACCAATAGGAATGATTTAAGTTTCACTGTCAAAAAGTAACCATTTCAAATCTTGGAGTAAAATGCCATCTATGATAGATTAATGTCTCTCTACATACAGGGAAATCCAATCAATACAACTATTATTCAAATTTATGAATCAACCACTAAAGTTAGTGATGCAGTAACTGAAGAATTCTACCAATGTCTTCAGTCTGAAATTGATCAACTATGCAATCCAGAGACATTGATAATTATTGGTGATTGGAATGCAAACGTTGGAAACAAAGACTTGAAAATACTGTCTTGGTGATAGAAATGAAGCTGGAGACCTTGTGATAGAATTTTCAAAACCAATGAGTTACTCATAGCAAATAAGTTTTCCAACAATACCAAAGGTCATTATACATGTGGAGTTCTCCAGATTGGATACACGAAAATCAAATCGACTATGTTCTTGGTAAGAGATCATGAATAAACTCAATATCAGCAGTTAAAAGAGACCAGGTGCTGACTGTGAAACAGGCCAACCAATTGGCCCTAAGTAAGTGCAGATTGAAATGGAAGACAATGAAAACAAGTGCACACAAAAAAATATGATCTTGAACATATTCCATCTGTTTTCAAGAACAGATTTGCTGCATTGAACATGAGTAGCAGAATATCTGAGAAGCTTTGAGAGGATATCAAGAACACCATACATGAAGAAAACAAAAGGTCAATAAAAAAGGAAAGAAAAAAAGAAAAAAATGAAGTCAGAAGAGACTCAGAAACTTGCCCACCAAGTTGTAGAGTAGTTAAGGCAAAGAGAAGAAATGATGAAATCAATGAGATGAACAGAAAAATTTAAAGGGCATCTCAAGAGAGCAAACTAAAGTGTTGTAATGAAATACATAAAAGGAAGAACATGCTCAGCATAATCTGAAACTGAAAGAGCTCATGAAAAAAATCATCTTGAGTTACAATATTGAAATATTCTTTAGGCAAAATATTGGCCGATGCAAGAAGCATCCAAAGATGATAGAAAGAATACACAGTCACTGTACCAAAAAGAACATCCAACCATTTCAAGAGATAGCATATGATCAAGAACCAGTAATACTAAAGAAGGAAATCCAAGTGGTACTGAAAGCATTGGGTAGAAACAAGACCCTCAAATTGATGGAATACCAACTGAACTGTTTCCACAAATACAGGATGAAATAAAGGAAGCACCAATTCTCTGTCTTACACTAAGTTGACTGGAGAAATACAGTGATATCCATGTTGTGGCAGTCATGTGCTTATGTTAATTTTATGATTGAAATGTAGGGGTGCAGTCTAGCCTGTTAATCTGGAGATAGCCATTGAGTAGCCAATGAGACCTCTATGTGGGCATGGCTTTCTCCTGAGACTTCTGGGAAATCTCGCTATTTTTCCCTCGTGAAGATGAGAGGCTATCTTCCCCAGTTGTTGGGAGTTAGTCTCAGAGACGATTAATCACAGACAAGAAGGCAGCATCTGAGAAGCTGGAGGAGCCGGCAGAGAGACCACATGGCTTTGCCCTGATTGAGCCAGATCTATGAAGCTGGAGCAGCCAGATGGAGACCTCTTCCAGCGGTGAGTTGCTTCTGCTGTTGATGGACCCTGAGCCCTGGAAGCGAGGAGCCATGTGGATACCTCTGTTGGGATTCAGCACCCACTGACCTGTGACTTCGTGAGTCGGAAGGAGACTTTATCGACTGATTTCGGGCATATGGGTTAATATCGGACTTATGACTTTGTACTGGACTGGACTGGGATGCCTTCTGAGTGTCACATTCCTTTTGTATATAAACCCTTTCCTGGCATCTACATGCGTGTCTATGAAATTTGTTCCTCTAGCCTACCTGGACTGACACACATGTAGATATGAAAAAGAGCTTTACATTAAGAATAATTCTATTTCAAGAATATATCCCATCCCAGTCCAACTCAAACCCCTAAGTACAATACTAGTTCAGAAGTCTCTCTTCAGACTCATACAGCTACATGCCATGATGCAGAATGCAAGAATATCACAAGTCAGTGATTTCAAAGTTGTGTGGATCCAAGGCCGGTGGAAGCATGTCAGGGATCTATCAGCTCTCAGGGTGGCCAACAAGCTGGAAGGTGAAAGCAGAGAGGGAAGGGGAGTTTCACAGGGCCCTTCTTTTCTGTTGTTCTATTAAATTATTTCATTGGGGTTTCTTGCAACTCTTATCACAATCCACACAGGCATCCATCTTGTCAAGCACGTTCGTACATTTGCTTCCCTCATCATTCTCAAGACATTTGCTTTCTACTTCAGCCACTGGTATTCACTCTCCATTTTCCCTTCCTTCCCTGCTCCCCCCATTTATAAGTTATAAAGTTTATAAATTATAAATTACTATTATTTTGTCATATTATACATCATCTAACATCTCCTCCCACCCACTTCTCCGCTGTCTGTCCCCAGGAAGGAGTTCTTATGTAGATCAGTGTAATCTGTTCCCTCTTTCTCCATCACCCTCCGACCACCCTCCCAGTATCGCTTCTCTCACAACTGTTCCTGATGGGTTCATCTGTCCTGGATTCCATGTGTTTCCAGTTCCTGTCTATACCAGGGTGCATCCTCTGGTTCAGCCAGATTGTAAGGTAGAATTGGGATCATGATAGTGGAGGAGAGGAAGCATTTAAAAAACAGAGGAAAGTCGTATGTTTAACCATTGCTCCATTGCACCCTGACTAGCTGGTCTCCTCCCCACAACCCTTCTGCAAGGAGATGTCTAACTGCCCCACAAATGAGCCGTGAGTCCCTACACTGCACTCCCCTTCATTCATAATGCTATGTTTTTTTTTTGTTGTTGTTCTTTTATGCTTGATACCTGATCCCTTTGACACATCATGATCACACTGACTGGTGTGTTTCTTCTATGTGGGCTTTGTTGTTTCTCAGTTAGATGGCCACGTGTTTGTATTCAAGTCTTTAAGACTCCAAACTCTATATGTTTTGATAGCTGAGCACCATCAGCTTTCTTTACCACATTTACTCATGCACCTGCTTTGTCTTCAGTGATTGTTTTGGGACAGACTGGTGCATTTCTTACATCACTGAACCCTTCTTTTAAGATGGCCCACAAGGAGACACCATCAAACCTGATCAACAGATTGAATATCATCTCTACACTCTCATATATCTTTTTTTTTGTTGTTGTTTTTTGGGGAGGGGCATTACTGCCCCCAGGTGGTGGGAGTAGGAGGCCCAGCCTTTGTTCCGTGGAGCTGGAATTGAACCTCCATCCCAGTGGGCCGCAGTCCCGCGCATAACCACTACACCACCGGGGCTCAGCCCCCACTTTCATATATCTTGACAAAATTAATCAGATACCATGCCTAGAAACTTGGAAGATAGCTATACTGTCAACTGTCTGAAACTGATCCATATTTCTACCCATTACAAGGAATGGTGTCCCAGCAGAATAAAAAAGCATGAAACAATATCATAGGAGCCCTGGTGATGATGTAGTTGTTACAAGTTGGGCTAACTATAAGTTCAACAGTTTGAAATCACCAACTGCTCCTTGGGAGAAAATTGGTACTTTCTATACCCACAGAGAGCTATAATCTCAGAAAACCTGGAGGGATGTTATGAGTCACAGTTGACTTGATGGCAGTGAGCTTGAGTTATAATTCATGTCACAGGACAGAAAAATTTTGCTGAAGATCATACAAAAGCAGTTGTATTAGTACATTGACAGTGAGCTGCCAAAGGTTCAGGCTGAATTCAGAAGAGGAAATGGGTCAATGGATCACATTGCTGATGTCAGATGATCTTGCCTCAAGGCAGAGAATACTGGAAATATGTTTATTTGTTTTTTACTGACTATGCCTTCTGTGGTATGGAATATAGCCAAATATGGATAATCTTGAGAAGAATGGGAATCCCAGAACTTCTATACCTGCGTTAAGAGGCAGTTGTGCATATAAAACAAGTGAATATTGCATGACTTAAGTTCAAGAAAGCTATGTGTGGGGGTTGCTTCCTCTTGCAATGGTTATTCAGACTTTATGCTGAGCAAGTAATCAGAGAAGCTGAATTGTGTGAAAAATCCTGGCATCGGTATTAGGAGTTTGGCTTATTAAAATCCTGCAATATGTGTATGATGCAATCTTGCTAGCTGCAAGTGAACGGGACTGGAAACATTTGCTGTTGAATGGTAGGGATTGTAGCCTTCAGTGTAGATTTCAGTTCAATGTAAAAGGACCCAAATCTTCACAGCTGGGTCAGTAAGTAACATCATGGTAACCAGCAAAAACATTTAAGTAGCCAAAGATTTCATTTGCTTATATCTCCAACCAATGTTCACAGAAGCAGCAGTCAAGAAATCAAAGAGTGCATTTGGTTGGGTAAATCTGCTGCACAAGGCCTCTTCAAAGTGTTGAAAAAGAATAATGTTATTTTGATGTTAAAGTGTGTCTGATAAATGTTATGATATTTCAGTTATGCATGTGAGAATTAGTTATTGAATAAGGCAAATTGAAGAAGAATCAGTTTATTTGAATTATGGTGTGGGTGAAGAATGTTTAAAGTACACTAGGGCCACCAAGAGAGACAACACAAGGGTATCGGAAAAAATACAGCTAGAATGCTCATTAGAAGCAAAGATGGCAACATTTTGTCTTATGTATTTTGGGCATGTTTTCAAGAAAGGCCAGTCTGTAAAAAGAACATGTTCTGAGAATGACGAAGGCAAAAATGTACAAATGTGCTTGACACAATGGATGCATATAAGGATTGTGATAAGAGCTGTATCAGCTCCCAATAAAGTGATTTTTAAAGAGAAAGATCCTTGACAACATAGATGGACACGCTGGCTGGAATAATAAGCTCAAAACAGCAGTAGTTGTGAAGACAACCAGGCAGTGTTTCTTTCTGTTCTACCTCGTGTCTCTATGAGTTGCAACCTACCTGAAGGCACCTAATAGCATCAATAATTACAATGTGTGGGATATTGATCCTTATATGTTCCATCTAATTTTAAACTACTTGCAATTTTCCTTGATCCATACTTCATGCACTCTCAGTTCCAATTATTAATGAATACTTACAAATGTTTTTCTCATTTTGATTTGAGCCCCTGAAGAAAGGAAGATGTCCAAAGTTCCATCTATGTGCTTATGGCCAACTCTTCTATGAGGAGGTACGTCTTCCTCAGGAGCAATTTGAGTACCTTCAAGCCAGTGGCTCTTTTTCGGGCACCAAATCAGAAAGTGTTTTGCTGCTATTCATAATGGCTTTAATGAGCAATCCCTCAGAAGTGGACAGCCCATTCCTTTTCAAAATCTATTCTTAATCTGGAAGCTCTGCTGAAACCTGTTGATTAGATCAACGTTGCTGATATTTGGCATGCTAGAGACATAAGTTTCTGGTTTCACAGCAATGCTCACATTGCCACAGAAAGAGACACAGGTAAAGCAGCCAATGCACAGAGAGGACCCTACGGCTGCCCCACCATGAAACACGACATTCCCTCACTGACATTAGCGCTATGGGGTACAGCACTGGAAACATCGTACAGAAAGGGTGCCTTGTCTGCCCCATGCACAATGGGTGAAATGCAAAGGGAGTGCAACAGGGAAGCAAGGGGAGCAAAATAACCAAGACCCTGGGGCATCCTGAAAATAGAGAGGTCCTGACTAGGGGGACAGAGCTTGGCACCTCATCAAACTTGATCAGAAAACATACATGTTTGTCAGCAGACAAACCTAGAGTTATCTCTTTTTTTACTGTTTGTTGCTTTTTCTTTTGCCTTATGTCTGTCTATATAAGATAGGCAGGATGAACAGTCCTGAGGAGAAAACAATGGGACTGGCGATTCCAGGGGCATATGGAAGAGAAGGGGCTGGGGAGGTGGAGTGAGGAGCCAACAAACTCAGGGATAAGGGAACAAGAGATCTGAAATTGATGCCAAGGAGGGTGCATAATGCCTGGTAGGGGTTAATCAAGTGCAATATATCCAAGAAGAATTACTGAGAGCCAAAATGGAGAGTGAACATGATAGTGGGATAGGTACAAGGTGAAAGGAAGTAGAGGGAAGAAATAGGAAGCAAAAGTTATTTATAGTGGTATAAATAGGCATGTATAGATTTAAATACATTAATCTGTAATGAAAAGGATTCAGGCCAATGTGCATATATTTATAAGTTAAGTATTAAGATATCAGACAGACTTTTGACCTCTACTGAAGGCCTCCCTTAACACAAGGACACCTTGTTCTAATAACCTGGCACTCTTCGATACTCACCTTTCTGACAGGATCACTGAATACAAATTGGGTGCATAAATAAATGTAGTGAAGAGAACGGATGGTGCTCAGCTATCAAAAGATATAGCATCTGGGGTCCTCAAGGCTTAAAGTTAATCAAGCAGCCATCCAGCAGGGAAACAAATAAGCCCTCATGGAAGAAGTAGATCAGCCTATGTGATCATGAATTGTTGATGGGATCAGGTATCTGGTATCCAAGTCAAACTACTTTATTGATGTGAATGAGGGGATGTGGAGTGAAGACCAAAGTCCATCTGAAGACAATTGGATATTTCCCCACAAAAGAGTTTTAAGGATGAGATGATTTAGCCAAGGTGCAGTATAGTTCCAAGGAAACACAACATTCCTGTAGTTCCTGAATGCTTCCTCCTCACACTGCCATGACCCATTCATTCTACCTTACAAATCTGGCTAGACCAGAGAACACAGATAACAGCTCTAGACACATGGAATTCAGGGCAGGTAACCCCCTCAGGATTGCTCAGGGAACCCCATGTATCTGCTGCACCTTTGTGGTGATGGTGGCTTTGTGTGTGGTACCTGGGGGTTTGGGGCTGGCATGCAGTGGGTGGGGAGGTGGCTGGGAGAGTGACCTAGAGCACAAAAAGACACTTCAGGGACAGTATTGGGAGTAGCAATATCATGAGGATAGGAAGATGGCCACGGAGTGGAAAGGGGAGAAAGGGGCAAACCATCACAAGGTTGGATATGTAACACTCACACCTCCGCCAAAGGGGATGAATAGCAAAAAAGTGGATGAAGGGAGACAGCCTAAGAGCTCTAAGATACCCAGTAAAACAATTAAAAAAACACTGATGGATGAGTAGTGGCTCAAAAACATCCATCTATTAAATGGCTAAAATATTTGAGCAGACATTTCTTAGAGATGATATATAGGTGGCAAATAAACATATGAAAAATGTTTAACATAATTAGCTTTTAGGGAAATGAACATTGAACTCACCCTCATATACCACAACATGTTGATTACACGACTGCCACTGAATTTATTTCAACCTTATTGGATATTGTAGAACTGCTCCATTAAGTTTACCAGACTACACCCTTCTGCTGTGGATGATTGATGAGCTTGAATGACCATTCTTTCACTTAGCAGGTCTACATTTATGATATTAATATGACTAGTGGCCAGTTCACTCACTCACTCACTCACTCACTCACTATTATTGAGCTGATTGTGACTCATAGGGAGTAGAATCCCTGGCTTTTGTCTGGTGGTTTTGAACTGCTGATCTTAGGGTTAGCAGCTCAACATGTAGCCACTGTGTCATTCCATTCTTTTGAGGGCCTGCTTCATTTTCTCTGATCCTTTGCTTAACCTAATATGATGTCCTTCTTCAGAGACTAGTCTCTCCTGACTGTATGTTCAAAGTATGTAAGATGAAGTCTTTCCATTTTTTTTTACTAAATCATTTTATTGATGGCTCGTACATCACTTTTCACAATACATAAACAAACATACTGTGCCAGGCACCTTCACGTGTCCGCTGCTATTATCATTCTCTGATCATCCGCCTTTTCCCTTGAGCCCCTAGTATCGGCTTTTCCATCCAAAATCTTGCCATTCTTACCCCTCTACAAAGAACTCTGGTTACTTCTTCCAAGACAGATGTGTTTGTTCTTTTAGAATTCCATGGTATTTTCAATATTCTTCTCAAGCACCACAATTTAAATGCATCAATTCTTCAGTTTTCTTATTCCATATCCAACTTTCACATGTATATGCTCCAAGGGAAACTAGTATGGCTTCTGTCCTTAGTCCTCAAAGTAGCATGCTTGGTTTTCAGTACTTTAAAGAGGTCCTGTGCAGCAGATGTACCTAATACAGTGCCCCTCTTGGTCTCTTGCCTGCTGCATCCACGAGCATTGATTGCAGGTCCAAGCCAGACAAAATCCTCAACAACTTCAGTCTTTCCTCTATTTATCATGATGTTATCCATTGACCTAGTTTTGAGGATTTTATTCTCCTTTGTGCAGAGTCATAAACTATATTGAAGGCTAAAATCCTTGATCATCACCAACAGGAATTCTATAAATATAGGGGGAACAAAAAGAACTAAAATTGCTTTCATGACTACATGATGGTAATGAGCTAGGAAAATGACCAGATCCTGGTCATTTATAACAAGAATGATCTAACACTGTTTGCGAGGTGACCTCATCCAATAAAACTGTTAGCATTTGCATATTCACTTACTGACAATATAATGGTACCCAAGTCTTTTCCAATCTTTGTCTATACAGCTACGGAGCTCTTGGGGAAATTTTTTGAAAAAGATTATTTCACTATCTTGCCCAGCTACTATTGGCTCTCCATTTGTGTATAACTATATCTATACTTCTCAAATTGACATAGAAAGAACTCCAATTCCCGCTTTTACCAACATGATATAAACAAGCCTTTAAGACCCCAGACAGTATATCTTTCAACAGCTGGGCACCATCAGCTTTCTTTACTGTATTTAATTATACACTTATTTTGTCTTCAGCAATTGTGTCTGCAAGGTATCATATATTGCCACATTATTAGAAAAAAAAAACATTCTTATACTGAAGTAAGATTTAAGTAGAGGCCCAAAGTCCATCTGCTCCCTTATTATATTTGCATACACACAGACAAATGCACCTATCTTTATCTTTATGTGTCTACATATATGTATATCTATGATTATACCTATAAATAATTTTTACTTCCTTGTTCTTTCCAATTTTTCTTTCCTCCTGCCCCACTATCATGTTTACCCATCATTCACCTCTCAGATACATTTCAATTGATGAAATACAACCAAGAATGCTACACCCTCCTCACTGTCAATCTTTCATCCCTTATCCTTTCCCTATTCCTGTCGTTATTGGCTCATTGCTCCCTTCTTCTCCCCTCCTCCTTCGTTCTCATACCCACCCCCAAACTATTGGTCCTATTGCTGTCCCCTTGGGATTGTTTATCCTGCCGAAAGAGAGAGAACGATGGAGAGAGAGAGAGAGAGAGAGAGAGAGAGAGAGAGAGAGAGAGAGAGAGAGAGAGAATACAAATAATTCCCAAGTCTGACTGTCCTCCTGACCCAGAGTAGATGAGTATCTCTCTGTTAAATAGCAATCAGGCCCTGGAGTCAGCTCCCAGGATCTGCGCAACTACCAGCCTGTATGCCCTTTTACTCCTCAGCATTCGTGACCCACGGGAACACCTTCTATCAGAACCCATTGTTTCTCCTGCAGTTAAGGATGAAACCGTCTACTGCCTTCCACCTCTGTTTCACCTTTAGACTGTATGGCCCCCAACTAGTTCAGATGAGATGCCAAATGCTGCCATGCAGTTCGGACTTTACAATGAGGGTTGCCTCAGTGACTTGTGGCTTTGCTTCCACTGCCAGTCTGTTGCATTCTCCTTTTGGTTTGCCCCCATGTGGGTGGCTCTCATGAGGGGACATCGTGTGTCAAGCTCAAGCCACCCTTGCATTCCTCTCTGTGAACAAGGGCTCTGAGTAGGAACATCACCCTCAAGTTTGGTGTACCAGAATGAGGTGTACTTTCTGTCCCTTTCCTATGGAGACATGAACAATGCCCTCCCCTTGAGTGGATTTGTGTCCTGTTTCCCCATTGCCGCCTTTTTCCTTTGACCACATCTTTGTGGGCCATCAAAGGATATTAGGAGTGTGGGGATGGGGATAGATATCCTGTTCAGCACAGGTGTTAGCTGAATATTTTTCATTTTTTTTGATGCCGTATCCATCATTGAGTTTGGTCTGACCCTTGCCAGATTATCTGGTCGTCAACCTGCGAACTGTGCGTCATGTACATTTTCCCCTATGTGCACATTCTGCTTTTTGAACTTACTCAGTGGACTCATGCTGTTTTTGTTCTTTAGTGCTTGGCTCACTTCACTCAGCATAATATCCCTGATGCAAGGTGCTTCATCTTTTTATCATTGTTTTTTAGGTATGCACACTACTTCATTGTGTGTATGTGACAGAGTTTTTAAAATCCATTCATCCTTGATGGAAATTTAAGCTGTTTCCAATATGTTGCAATTGTGAATTGTGCAGCAATGAACATTGGGGTGCAGATGTCTGGTCATGGCCTGTTTCTTATTTTTTCTGGGTCTATGTCCATCAGTGGAATTGCTGGATCCTAAGGTAACTCGATTTCCATCTGTTTTAGGTAGGTATTGCCAAATTACTTTTCACACTAATATATCATTACTAAATATTTTTTCCCAGTCTGTGGCCTCTTCTATGACTCTCAATGAAGTCTTTAAATGCACTTAAGGGTTCTATCTTTAATATGCCTCACATCTCTATTTCAGCTTCCTTTGTGTGTGAATCCTTCATTATTACTGATAGCCCATGTATTCCCTATGCTAAGGTTCTTAGCTTTATCACATTTTCTTTCTTTTTTTTAAAATAAATCATTTTATCGGGGCTCTTACAGCTCTTCTAATAATCCATACATCAACTGTAACAAGCACATTTGTACATATATCGCCCTCATCAGTTTCAAAACATGTGCTTTCTACTTGGGCCCTTGGTGTCAGCTCCTATATTTTCCTTCCTCCTCCACCCTCATGAACCCTTGATAAATTATTATTATTTTCATATCTTACACCATACACTCTCTACCTTCACCCACATTTCTGTTACTTATCCCCTTGGGGGTGGGGGGTGGGCTTGTATGTTGATCACTGCAATTGGTTCCCCCTTTCTTCTACATTCTCCCTACCCTCATGGTATCATAACTCCCATCACTGTTACTCAGAGGTTGATCTGTCATGAATTCTGTTTGTGTCAAGAGCTCTAATCGTCAATGCTATACTGTACCCTGACTAGCTTGTCCCTTCCTTGGGACCCTTCTATCAGGTGATGTCCACTTGTCTACAGATAGACTTTGGGTTTCCATTACAACCCCCCTCATTTACATCGATATGATTGTTTGTTTTGGGTCTTCTGATGCCTGATACCTGATTCTGTCAACCCCTGGTGATCACACAGGCTGGTGTGCATCTTCCTGTGGACTTTGTTGCTTCTCTATTAGATGATTACTTGTTTGACTTCAAGTCTTTAGGACCCCAGATCTTCTAAAAGGTGGGCACCCACTTTGTCTTCAGCGATCATGTTGGGAAGGTCAGCATCACAGAATGCCAAATTATTAGAACAAAGGGCTCTTGAGTCAAGGGTAGATTTGAGTAGCCACTCAATGTCCGTCTACTACCTTGATACTTAACATATAAATATATGTATATAGACCTATATCCCTATCATTTTATATTAATATATTTACATATGTACATACCTATATTTATATCTTTATAAATGTCTTTTGCTTCCCAGTTCTTTCCTTTATTTTCTTTTACTTTCCTTATGTCCCACTATCATGTCTGACCTTATTTCAGCTCTTAGTAATTCCTCTTGGCTATATTGCCTTTTATCAAACACCGGGCATTCTGCACCATTCTCACCATCAGTTTTAGATCTCTTGGGTTTGTTGGCTCCTCCCCCCACCCTCCTTTTCCCACACCTCCCCCTCCTCTCTGCCTCCCCACCTCAGAACTGTTGATCCCATTGTTTTCTCCTTGGGTTTGTTTACCTTGCTTGTTTCTCTTATATAGATAAAAAGAAGGGGGGCTATAAATAGCTCCAAGTGTATCTACTGACCCTTATGTGTGTTTTTGGATTGAGTTAGATGAGGTGTTAAGGCATGACCTCTTGAGTCTGAAGTTTATTTTCGGGTTTCCTCGAGGACTTTGTTGCTTTGCTCCCCCTGCTGCTCTATTCCACTCCCTTCTTGTTTCACCTCGGTGTGTGTGTGTGTGTGGGGGGGGGGGTGTCAGACCAGGCGCAATTCTTACACTGTGTCTCCAGTGCTGTGCCCCTCCAGCACTGTAGGTCACCGAGGGGACATTGTGTCTCGTGATGGGGCCAGCCCTAGGGTCCTTTCTCTGCCTTAGTTCCTCCTGTTGTCCTAGGGACTTGATGAACCAGGACACAGTTCTCTCTCTCTCTCTCTCTCTCTCTCTCTGTCTTAGTTTTCTCCCATGTGGTCTGGGCAGACCTGCCACTCTCCCCAGGCTGTGTCATTGGTGCTGTCCTCTGAAGCACAATCTTCTGGGGTTGATATAGCTGGGATTGGGGCTGGCTCTGCAGTCCTCTCTGTTAGTTCAAAGTTCCATGCTGGTATGTTGCTCTCAAGACTAGATGTACCATGGTGAGCTCTTGTCCCTCTCTCCCTTTCCTGTGGAGACATAAATGATACTCTCCCTGTGGATGGGTTAATGTTCTGTTCCCCCACTATCCATGTCTTCTTTTTTTACCCTCTCCTTTTTAATTGACTGCCATATGCATCCACGGGTTATCTCTGACTCCTGCCAGACTGTCTGGGCCTCTTCTTGGGAATTTATACATTCGGTGGATTTTCTCCTATGCCTCTTGTGCTTTTGAAGCTTACCTCTGTGGACTCATGTTGTACTTGTCCTTTTATGCTTGGCTTACTTCACTTAGCATAATTTCCTCCAAGCAGCAATGTGCTTCATTCCTTCATCCCTGGTTTTCAGGAATGTGTAGTACTCCATTGTATGCACTTCATCCATTGATGAAAATTTAAGTTGTTTCCAACTCTGTGATTGTGAACTGTGCCAAAGTGAACATTCAGTCGCAAATGTCTGGTTGTGGTCTTATTTCTTCTGGGCATATGCTCAGTAGGGGGATTGCTGGGTGATATGGTAGCTCGATTTTCATTTGTTTTACATATTGCCAAGGCTATTTCCATAATAGCTGCACATATCTACAAGTTCACTAGCAGTGGATGAGAATTCCTATTTCACTGCATATCTTCCAACATTTGCTGCTTTCTGAGTTTTTAGATTAGACTCTTGGTAGGTGTTAGATGGTATCTCATAGTTGTTTTAATTTGCATTTCCCTTATTACTAATGTTCTGGAACATTTTCTCAAATGTTTATTGAGGAAAGAGAAAAAGAGGAGCTTATGTTGGAGGGGTTCAAGTAGAACATGTTTGTAGATGAATGTGGCAACATGTGTACAAGTATGCTTAATATGAACTATGTATTGAATGTTGTAAGAGCCCCCAATAAAATCTATATTAAAAAAAACATTTTAGTGTTCTAATTCAGTCACTGTAGCCAATCAATATTTCTAATGAATGAATAAAAGTCAAAACTGAAAAAAAAGTGATGAAAGTAAAAAAAATTGTTTATTAGCCATTGAGACCTTTTCCTCTCTGAAATTTCTGTTCAGGTCCTTGGCCCACTTCCTTCATGGCTTTTTTTTTCTTATTGTAGGCTAGCACAGTGTTGCACATTTTAGTAATAAGGCCTGTCTGAGATGTCATTGCTAAAAAATGTTTTCCCAGTCTATGGACTCTTATTATCTTGGTGAATTCTTTAGATGTACATTGGTGTTTTATCTTTAGTATATTCTACTTGTCAATTTGTCCGTCCTCTGTTTGTATCTTTCCCTCTGTGTTAGTTCTGGTAGATAGAGAAACAAATCCAGGGAGATGCATATATGTATGAAAGAGAGATTTATATAAAAAGTAACTGCATATTAAGAAAACATCTCAGCTCAGTCTAGATCAAGTCCGTAAGTCCAATATTAGTTCATATGTCTGATATCTATCGATAATGTCCTCTTCAGACTCATGAAATACATGCAATGATGATGACTACAGGAAGATCACAGGCCAGTGGGTGGAATGTCTGTGGCATTGTAAGCATCTCAGCACTGATAGGGGTCTCCACGTGGCTCATCCAGATCCCAGGACTCTGGCTGCATCAGGGTAGTTATGTGTGGCTTCTTGTCAGGAATATCTCATAGGGAGTAAGCATGTCCTGCATCCAACACACCGTTTAATCTCCTTAGCACCTCCAAATGAGGTCATCAAGCTAGGATCTGACTGATAAGCTGAACCCCACCCCTTCTCTCTTAAACCTCAAGTTGAAAACAGATTACGTAACTGTGGCAGTCCTGGTAGACTAGAGAAACAAATTCATAAGTACGAATATGTATGTAAGAGAGCGTTTTACATACAGGGTAATTGTACATTAAGAAAATATCCCAGTCCAGTCCAGCTCAAATCCATGTCTGTCATTGACCCATATGTCCAACAGCAACCTACAAAGCGCTTCAGACTCACAAACCACATGCAATGACACCAAATGCAAGATGGTCATAAGCCGGTGGGTAGAAAAATCTCTTGATTTACCAGTATTGTAAGCATCTCAGTGCTGGCAGGAGTCTCCACCTGGCTTCTTTAGGTCGAGGTTTCTTGCTGCACCAGGGTAGGTCTATGTGGCTTCTCTTCAGGGATATCTTGGAGGGGGCCAGCTTTGTCAGTTGAGTCAGGCATATTAAGTTGTTAGTCAGTTTTTCCAATTCTTTAAAGAAAGATGTTGGTTTTTGTTATAGAATGTTTTAAACTTAAATAGTACCTAGGGCAGGACTGACACCTTTACTATATAAAGTCTTCCACATCATGAGCATGGACTATTATTCCATTTGTGTAAGCCACTCTTGGTTTCTTGTAATAGTTTTCTGTAATTTCCTCATACAGGTCTTTATTTTGGTTATGTATATCCTTATATATTTCAATTATAGGGTTACTTGGTTGGTTACTGTGAAGGGCACTACCTTTTATATCTCCTCTTCTGTGGCCTCATCCAATGTACATAGCAGTCTGATAGACTTCTGTTTGTTGACCTTGCATCCTGCCAGTCTGCCATTCCTCTATCACTTCCATCACTGCTTCTGTGGGTCTTTTGGGGTTTGCCTTATATAAAATCATGTCATCTGCTAAAGACAATAGCTTCGCTTTGTTTTTCCCCAGAGGAATAGATTTGATAACTATCCTTTGTTTTATGTTGCTCACTAGGACCTCTGGTATGATGTTGAATAAAAGTGGGTACAGGGGGCATTCTTGTCTGGTCCCCCTTTTAAGTGCAATTGTTTACTTCTTTTTCCCATTGGCTACAACCTTGGCTGTTGGTTTTTCATATAGCTTCTATTATATTGAGAAAATTTCCTTCCACTAATATCTTCTGGAGTGTCTTAAACAGGAAGGGGTGCTGGATGTTTTTTCTGCCTATTGATATAATCATGTGGTTCTTATTCTTTTTAATGTTAATGTGGCACATAATGCTGATAGACTTGTGGATGCTGAACCACTCCTGCATCTCTGGAATGAATTCCACTTGGGCATGGCGAATTACTACTTTTGTGTTCTATTGGCCAGTATCTTAAGAATTTTTGCATCAATATTCATTGGTAATACTCTAAGCAAGGTCACAAAGGAGGTAACCTAGTAAAAATGAAAACAAATTGGAAAAAAAAAGAAATATCAGTTTGGAATCCTCAATTCTTGTGGGATACTTGTTCACTTTAACTATCAGTATTATACTAGCTTCGTAGAAAGAGTTTGGGAGTTTGTCATCTTTTTCTATGCTCTAGATTTTTGTGTAGGTTTAGTGTCAGTTTTTCCTTGCATGCTTGGTAGAATTCTCCTGAGAAGTTGTCTGGCCCAGGGAATTTTTTGTTGGTAATCCCTTGATAATCTTGTCTATTTCATCTATTGCTACACATCTGTTGAGGTTCTTGATATCCATCTATGCTAATCCATCTATGCTAGGGAGGGACTGATTTTCCAAATATTTGTCCATATCATCCAAATCCATTTCTTGTTGAATTCATTGGAGAATAGGTCTTTACAGGATTGTGTAATTAGCTTTTAATTTCATCAGAGATTGTTGTAATGTCCCATTTCATCTCTCATCGTGACTTTTGAAATTTGTTTCTTCCTTTTTTTCATTACATTTGTCAACAGTCTATCAATTCTGCTAATCCTCTCCAAGAACCAGTTTTTAGCTGCATTGATTTTTGGAATTGTTATCTTGTTTTCTCTCCCCTGAATTTCAGTCATGATTTTTATTGTTTCTTTTCTTTTCCTATTAGTAGGATTGTCTTGTTGACTGTGCTCTAATTATTGAAGGATTTGTGCCAACATGTCACTCATAAGTCTCTCTGCCCTTTTCAGGTGTGCATTTATTTCCATCGAAATTCCTCTGATAACTTTCTGCTGTGTTCTAAAGGTTTTGGTACATCATATTCTCATTCTCACTGGTTTTCAAATACTTTCCTATATTGTCTCTGATCTGAGCCAGTACCCACTCATTTTTCAGTAGAGAGGTATTCATCCACCAGTTTTTAGCCCTTATTTCCTTAATTGTCCTTTTATGGATTTTCAGCCTAATGGCATTGTGGTCCAATAAGGTAGTTTGAATGATCTCTATGTGCTTGAATTTACAAAGGCACAACTCATTCCCCAGCATGTAGTCTGTCTTTGGGTAAGTACTATGTGGGTCTAAGAAAAATGTGATTTAAAAAAAATTGGTAGAGAGCTCAGAAAATGTCTATCAGGTCAAGTAGCCTAACTGTAGTTTAGTTCTGTAGCTTCCTTATTAAGTTTCTTTTCCTGTGCTATATCTTTCTCAGAGAATGGTATATTAAAGTCACCCTCCTATGATTATTCAGCTTTGTGTTCTCCTTTTTCATCTTTTGAAGCATATGATTGGTGAATTTCACAGGTCTCTCAATGGGCACACATGTATTAAACATGCTCACTAGTTCTTGGTCTACTGTTTTCTTGAGCACTATGTGGTACCCCTCCTGATCTTTGCTATGGTTTGCACCTTGAGATAAAATCTGTCAGAGATTAGGACTCTGATTCTTGCATTTTTTGAATTGCCATCATCTTGGTATATTTTTCTGCAGCCTGTTTCTCTGTCTCTTTTCGTCTGGAAGCTTGAGACATGTTTCTTGTAGGTAGCAGAAGATGCATTGTGCTTTCTAAGTCAGTCCTCTAGTCTTTCTCTTTTAATGGGTGAGTTCAGGCCATTGATATTCAGAAATGTACATCTACCTGTGCATTCTGAGATATCGTCTGTTTTTTTCTTATTTCCCTTCTTGTCAGTGGTGTGCGTGTGTGTGTAAGGGGTGGTCATTCTTGCCTTCTTTCACCATAGAGTCAATGTTATCTTGGGGGCTGTTTTCAATTTGTTGAATTCTGCGTGGAGTTGTTCTTTGTGCTGGTCTCTTATTTGTGCTTGATGCGTGTTGTTCTGCCCATTCAGGGTCAGTATAAATTTTTTTAAGAGATGCATTTATTTTAATGAGTTCTTTGAGCTTTCCCTTGTCTGAGAAGACTCTTCTCCATCTGTCTTGATAGACAACTTGACTGGGTAGACTATTCTTGGGTTTGCATTATTTTCTTTCAAAATTCAGAATATGTACCTCTACTCTCTCCTCTTCTTCATGTTGTCTGCTTGTAGGTCTGAGCATATTCTTATTTGGGTACCTTTATAGATGACTGTCTTTTATCTCCTAGTTGCTTTTATGTTTTCTCCTTTTCCTCAAAGTTGCATGGTTTAACTATTATGTACCTTGGTGAATTCTTCTTGGGATTCAGTGTAGTTAGTGTCCTTTCAACCTCCTGAGTGGTTGCCTAATTTTCATTCATTGAGCTGGGGAAGTTTTCCTTTAAGGTTTGCCTCTCTATATTTGCCATTTACTTTTTCATTGTGTCTTGTTCTTTTAGTCCAACATGTCTAATGCTATTTCTCTTCATAGCATCAGACATTTTTCTTAGGTTTCCTTCAACTTTTCTGATTATATTATTTCACTCTCTTTCCCATTTCCTGACATCAGCCTGGTTTCCTTCAGGGTCCCTGGTACATTCTCTGCTTCTTCTAGTCTGTTGATGGAGTCTTTAAATTTTTATTTGCTGTTTTTATCTCACCCTTGTAGTTTCATTGTGTTTCATTGTGTCTTGTAGTTTCATTGTGTCTTGTAGTTTCATTGGTGTGTGGTCTGTATCTCCCCTTTCATTTCTTCCCTTTTTCTGTATTACTTCCCTCATATCCTGTATTACTTCAAGCAACATTCTAAAGATTTCTTTCTGTGGCCGAACGACATCTGATTTTTCTATGAAAGTTGTCAAGTTCACGACATCCTCTGATCATTACCTTGTGTTTCTCCTGATTTTTCCTTGAGGTTTTTGAGGCAGTTTTCTGTCTGTGTGTTGTTTTGGAGGAAGGTGGCACCATTTTTCAGGGAGTCAAAGAACTCTAGCCTCTCTCATTGTTGGCAGAATGTTTCAGTGGGCTGTTTGTAGCTAGCTGTCCAGGGGTGTCAGTTTATAGCTTTTTCTCTCTGGGTTTTCCCAATCACCCTAGCTTATTCTGTTATTTGGAGGGCGAATTGGATGGCTCTCTCAGGGAACTTTGACCAGATGGCTTCAGGCCACAAGGGTGACACTGTGTAGGTAGACTGAGTGAGGATCTATGCAGTTTAGTGGAAAATGTTGGAGGGAGGGCTTGGGCAGTAATTTGATGTCATGGTGCCAGTCGAGGGAGGGTTGATAGTGTGCCTGCTGGTCTAGGGGCAGCTTTGTGGGTGTACTGTGAAGCCTGGGAACCAAAATGGTTCTGGCCACTAGTAACAGTCTTTCAAAGACTCTTTGTCATGCCTCTAACTGGAAGAAACAGTTTTGGGCCTTGACTGTGGGTTTCAGCTACTGTTGGCTTTTCCTCTTCTGTTATGTTAAAGCTCTTAGACTGTGCTTAGGGGATATACTATTCACCATTTGATAATGTTAAAATATTCTAATGGACTAGGTTTCTGGTGGTTTACCATTCAACAGAGGAACACAACCTTGGATTGAAAGTGGTTTTTAATTTTTTTAAAATAATGGGTTGTAGGGTACCTTGGTATTAATACTGTGCTGTGCTGTCCCTCAGGGAAGGAATACCACATTGTGGGTTCAGGGTCCATTGTCTGAATTGTCCCAACTGCTCTCCTTTCTCACCCAGCTTCCTTCTGCACAGTTCTGCAGGCTGTGCTCTAGGGAGCTATGGTCTATGAAGGGTAAATACCCTAAGGGATCTCTGATTCCAGCAATTTAATGTCTAACTATCTGTTGCTATTCACAATGGTAGGCAGGTAGCTGAGCAGAGAGAGAAGGGGGATGGCCAATGCATTGGCTCTGTTCCTAGCCAGGGAGAGGAGATGTGGCGCTCACAAATGCAAGAGTGGGGAGGGTTGCAAGTGAGGAGACCTCTGGTATGAGCCCTTATAGTTAGTTCTTGGAGGTTGTCCATGATTCCGAGGTAAGGACCATTTTTAGACAGCAGTCTGGGGAAACTACTGCATACTGTGACTCTCAGATTTGGGGCACAGGAAGGGCTGACGGATGACGTCAAGTTGGACCTGGTGAGGGATTAGCAAATCCCATGGGCAGATGCAGTGAACTTAGAGCATTTCAGTGACCCCTTATCTCTCTCATTGAAGAAAGTCATTGGAGGAGTTCAGGACCTCTGGTCTTGAAGAACATAGGGTTGCCACTCTAGTTTCCACCCCTTGGTTCCTGGACCCATGAATCCTGGTTATTGGAGACTCCGCACCATATATTGGCCACTGGTTTAAAGCATATACAGCTTCCTGGAGAACATTGCCTCAGCCTCATAAGTTGTTGCCATATAGTTTTGCATTGCAGTTGTATCTTCGGGAGCCCATTCCATCCTTTTATCAAACCAGCTGCTTTAGGATGATAAGGAATATGATATGACCAGTGGATTCTATCGGCATGGGCCCACTGAATTTACTGTAAAGTGAGTTCCTTGATCTGAAGCAATGCTATGTGGAATGCCATGCTGGTGGATGAGACATTCTGTAAGTCCACGAATGGTGGTTTGGGCAGAAACATTGGGTGCAAGGAAGGCAAATCCATATCCAGAATAGCTGTTTATTCCAGTCAGAACAAAACGCTTCCCCCTCCATAATGGGAGTGGTCCTATATAATCAACTTGCCACCAAGTTGCCAGTTGATCTCCCCAAGGAATCGTTCCGTACCTTGGACTTAACATTGGTTTCTGTTGCTGGCAAATAGGGCACTCAGCAGTGGCTGTGACCAAGTCAGCCTTGGTGAGTGGAAGTCCATGTTGTTGTGCACATGCATAACCTCCATCTCTGCCACCAAGTCCACTTTGTTCATGTGCCCATTGGGTGATAACAGGAGTGACAGGAAGGAGGAGGGCCAGTCTTCACAGTGCGTGTCATCTTATCTACTTGATTATTAAAGTCCTCCTCTTCAGAGGTAACCTTTTGATGAGCATTCACATGAGGCATGATTACCTTTACTTTTTTGGCCCCATTCAGAGAGATCCATCCACATACCTCTTCCCTACACCTCCTTGTCACCAATCTTCCAATCATATTCCTTCTAAGTCCCTGACCATTCAGCCAAGCCATTAGCCACAGCCTATGAATCAGTATACAGTCTCACATCTGGCCACTTTTCCTTGTAGGCGAACTGAACGGCCAGGTGCACTGCTCTAAGTTCTGCCTATTGGGAGAATTTTCCTTCACCACTATCTTTCAGGGAGATCCCAGTAAGGGGCTATAGTGCTGCTCCACTTATGGGTGACACCTGCATATCGTGCACAGCCATCCGTGAACCAAGCATGATTTTTCTGTTCTTCAGTTAAATTAACATAAGGAACTCCCCAGGAGGCCGTAGGTGCAGATTTGGAAAGAGAAGGTAATGTGACTGGAGTGGGGACTGTGGGCATTTGGGCCACTTCTTCATGCAGGTTACTTGTACTTCAGGTACTGCTCTGGCCTGATCTCATATGTACCACTTCCATTTAACAATGGAATGTTGCTGTGCATGTCCAACTTTATGACTCTGTGGGTCAGACAATACCCAATTCATGATGGGTAGTTCAGGCCTCCTGGTGACTTGGTGGCCCATGGTGAGGCGTTCAGTCTCCACCAAGGCCCAGTAACAGACCAACAGCTGCTTTTCAAAGGGAGAGTAGTTTTCTGCAGAAGATGGGAGGACTTTATTCCAAAATCCCTATGGTCTATGCTGTGATTCACTAATAGGGGTCTACCAAAGACTCCACACTGCATCTTTATCAACAACTGACACTTCTAACACCATTGGGTCAGCTGGATCATGTGGTCCCAGTGGTAAAGCAGCTTGCATGGCAGCCTGAACCTGTTGCAGGGCCTTTTCTTGTTCCAGGCCCCACTCAAAATTGGAGGCCTTTCATGTCACTTGATAAATAGGTTGAAATAGAACACCCAAGTGAGGAATATGTTGCCTCCCCAAACCAAAAAGATCCACTAGGCATTGTGCCTCCTGTTTCGTTGTTGGGGGAGCAAGATGCAATAGCTTATTCTTCACTTTAGTGGGAATATCTTGACATGCTCTACACCACTGGACGCCTGGAAATTTTACTGAGGTGGAGGGTGCTTGAATCTTTGTTTGGTTAATTTCCCAACCTCTTGTACGCAGATGCTGTACTAATGAATCTAAAGTCTTTGATACATCCTCCTTAGTGGATCCAATCAGCATAATGTCATCAATATAATGGACTACTGTGACATTTTGTGGAATAGACAGGCGATCGAGGCCCTTTTGGACTAAATTATGGCACAGTGCAGAAGAGTTGATGTACCTCTGGGGGAGAGTTGTGAAAGTGTACTGTTGCCCTTGCCAACTGAAGGCAAAGGTGATCCTTTGAGATTGATATCGAGAAGAAGGCATTTGCCAGATCAAAAGCTGCATACCAAGTACCAGGAGAAATATTAATTTGCTCAAGCAATGAGACCATATCTGGAACTGCAGCTGTAATTGGAGTCACCTCTGGTTAAGCTTACGATAATCCACTGTCATTCTCCAGGATCCATCTGTCTTCTTTATGGGCCAAATGGGTGAGTTAAATGGAGATGAGGTA
>PVJH01027963.1:0-27980 GCA_004026705.1 Nesogale talazaci
TGTCCCTCAGGTCTGCCAGGTAACCCTGATGACAGCTCCTTCCAACCACACAAAGCCCCTCTGAACTCCCTCCCTGACCTTGCCTGAGATAAAGCCAGCTACGCATCTGTCTTTACTTTGTTTTCCCGTGTTCCTACTGTGCGCTCCATCAGTGCCTTCTGAAGGAAATGCTGCTTCATAAGAGTCGCACATTTAAAGGCAGCGAAGGCAATCTGGCATGCGCGTCAGTGGTTTCTTCCCAATTTCCCTTATCTTTCGCAGGACCAAATAGGTGTAATTGACTTTGAACCCCACACGAACAAAACAAATCAAAACATGCTCTAGATACTCCTTTGGAAAGTTCGGAAGTCAGGAAGGAACTATCACTCTGCTTCCTTGGAAAAAAAGACATACCCGTAAAATAAGCCCTAGCAAGATTTCTAAGCATTTGCATGTTATAAGCCCTTCCCTGAAAATAAGACCGAGTGATCTGCATGACTATGCAGCGAACCAGAGCAGAGAGGTCACGGAGACCCGCAGCCCTTCTCCTCTGCCCCATTAGGACTGCAGGTGTCTCAGAGGTGCGGGCAGCCCTGTCCATAAGGTCAGGTCCCCCATCAGGTCCCGGTGGTTCTGTGCGTGCTGTCAACCGAGGCACCAGGGGAGACAAACAGTGATGTGAGGAACAGGATGCTCCGCTATAGGTAGTGTGTGTCTTGGGGGGAAGAAGTCAAGCAGAGGCTGCTGCTTTACTCCACACTGTGGTTTGATGTTCCAGAAGAAGACGACTTAACTCTATTTGAATAAATGTAGATTCCTGAACCATACTCAATAAAAATAAGACATCGCCTGAAAAGAAGCCATAGCGGGTCTTCTTGTGGAAAAAAGAAATAAAAGACAGTGCCTCATTTTCAGGGAAACATGGTAAGATTTGCAAGGAAAAGAAAGAAAACTATTTACTTTTCCAAATTTGATCCAATGTTTCTGTCTTAGCTTTCTAAGAAAGATAAGGTAACCTACTCCCACAGGAGTTACAGTCTCTGAAACCCACAGGGGGCCATGATCCTCTACCTGTCCTACAAGGAGGTGTCAGTGTCTACACCACAGCAGTGAGTTTGGTTTTCAGTTAACTTCTCTGCTGTGACATTACCAAGAAAAGGTAGTTGTGAACTTGGTTGTTAAATGGTTTCCTTTTCTTTCTTTCTCTTTTTCATCCTCGCCTCTTTCAAGGTACTTACCCAAGTGAAGAATTGCTCACAGATCTCATTTGACATTCAGAGTCAAAAGGTGTTGGGGAGCGAATGTCCATGGACACAGATGAGATCCAGACACGTCTCCTGGGCACTGAGAACCTCAAAGATGCTCTCTGATTTCGCCTCCTTCAAGGACTGAGACCTTTAATTAAGAAAGATATCAATGAAACAAATGTGGAAGAATTCCCTGAAGCTTAAAGGGGGACCCCAAGATTATACCAGGGATAAAACTGTGCCTTGAAAACTCTTGATTGACTCCACTAATGAGAGCCTGAGATTTCTTCCTCATAACCCAGGCTTGTCTCCCGATTAATTTCCTCCCAGTACTTAATCTTCAGTGCATGACACTTTAACCACTAAGCTTATTATTCTAAAAATAGTCATCTAGCTGTGCCTCTGGAGCAGATACATATGTGATGATCTCACTTCTACACCGCTTCCTGGGTTGTTTAAATGGTAATATCAGACTTGCACAAAACGAAATAAGCAACCATGCTAACAGAGATAAATAATTTTTCATCCAGCTTGATTTCTGATGGCTAAGACACCAAAGGCTTTTCATATTTTCCCACTCTGAAATCTCACTGGAATTGATAGATATGCTTTTATGGGAACAAAAGGAAAAGTCACTATGTTTCCATCTGGGAGCAGTAGTGTATCTCTATCGATACAAACAGATCAAGGTAGCACATCCCACTCCACCTTGGGCTCTGCCTTGTCAGTGAATTTTTATGACAACTTCTAAGATAAAAATAAATTATGGAGGATTTTTATCGAGACACTAGGTTAAGAAATTCATTATGCCAGGGGAACAAGGCAAGAGTCAGGCATCAAGACAGAATCAGAGGGAACAATTTAGGTTTGGTAATAAGATGAGATTTATGTTTCAATTCTCTTCTCTCTTGTCAGTGTTAGGTGAATGGATACACAGGAAGACATTTCTGTTCACATAAAATAAAACCTTTACTAGGAGAAAGAGACATCATAACCCCTCGCTGCAGTCTACTCAAAGCACAGCACTTGCTGACATGAATGTGGCTGCCTCGGTGCAGAGGAGTTTCTGAAAATTATAATGTGATGCTTTCTTTTACCACCTGCTGGAAATACTGTCCTTCATCCCTGAGTGTTCTACTCCCCTTCTTCAGAAGAGTCAGATGATCCAAATGGAAAGTGAGCTTGGCTCTTTGCCAATTTTCCCAGGAATTTATAACCAATAAGAGAAATGCCCTGATATTGGATTTTTCCTTCACCAGTTAAACCAAATTGAGGTTCTTCTTCCCTACCCCTCACCCTCTCGATGAGAAGTCACATAACATAATTTTGAGTAAATTTACATTGTTAAGTACATTTCTTAATAAACAACCTAATGACTGCTGCTGGAACATACGCAAAAATGTCCTTTTCTTCGACGTTGTACTTTTTCAAGTCCAGTAACCCAGATATGAACAGAAACCACTTCACAAGCCTGCGAGAGTATATTTCCAGGTGAATAATGTTGTGCTGTCAATATTTTTAAAATGCTGACTCTAAATAGGTTCCAGGAAGATATGTACCTGCATTTTCTTTTATTTTGTGCAAGAACTCTTGAAATGACAATGTTTAATTGTGTGACAACTCTTTTGAGATGGTCAGAAAATATCATACTCTTCAGGCTCTCATCCTCTTCCCAACCACAACAAAAGTCAGATGAGAAAAATGACAGAAAAATGTGTAAATTGAAAAATCTCTTGGCTGTATCTTGCCTCCCACAACAAAGTGCTGCTGTATATTGGTAATGCAACAAATCCATCCCTGTCATCTCTGAACCTCTGGGTCACTCTTCATCCAGTCAAGTCTCTATCCCTAGGCTCAGAGTTATGTTTCCTTCCTCAAAGCCTACATTATCCTGCAGGCAAGATGCAATAGGCCCATAGTGGCTTATTCAATAAGTTGGCTTCTCAGGTCCTCAGGGCCATGCTCTTTCTCTTGTCTTCAGCCATTCACTTATGCTTGCACTAGGAGAACTCACTCCTCAACTTCTGCAAAGATCCATTTAGACACCCCACTTTCTCACCACCACTTTGTATCTTTCTGCTAGTCTTATTTGTTAGTGCAGGTAAACTGGTTTCTCAAGATCTGACACACTAGGCCTTCTTCTTTTGTTAAAACTCCAGGACCAAATTCACTGTCATTGAGCCAAATTTGACTCACTATAGTGACTCCCTGTAAGTTTCCAAGTGGCTTTACATTGGGGTGCCAACCATAAGAATTACAGTCCAGCATGTAACTGGCTACACTACCAGGAGTGCTTCCCTTGCTAATGCTTTTATATTCCTATTAGATTAACTGACCGTTTCCACAATCCTAGTTACAGGATTTATTGCTTCATAAATCCTTCATTTATTGCCTTGTCCACTGTCAATCTTTTACCTTACCTAGGAAAATCCAGAAAATCCAGTCTGACAAACAATGCAGGTTCACATCACTGGTAAATAATCAGCCACTAATCTTGTCTTAAAAGAAGGACTGTCATAGCACCCTGTAGAAGGGGGATGGATGGATCCAGGGCCTGCAGTGTTAGGATTGAGCATCACAACTGTGCAGATGGTACAGGAGCAGGCATTTTCTGTTCTGTTATGCAGGAGATGGCTAGGAGTCTGAGGTGACTCAAAGACACCTTCATTACAACAACAATGGGAAGTAGGAGTGCATCACCACTCAGACATATTTCTTTGGCAAGCAATCTTTTTCATATCTGTTTCAAACATTGTGGAATGGAGGAAATAAACTATCTGAGATAAAGGTATTGAGACTTTGAGTAAATGAAACCTTGTGAGTTAATAGATTACCCAGGAAGAACAAGGAAGGTGAGAAGAGAGAGAAGGATATATATGGGTTAAGAAAGCTAGATAGATCTTTCATACACACACCTCACACACATGCATACGTATACCGGGTGCAAAGAAAAAAAACTGGTTTCATCATGAAACAAAGAAAGAATAGTCAAATATGATGGCCAAAAATTAAAAAATGAAACCTAAGAAAATACAGTGTCAAATAAACTAAGTGAAGAGATTATTTTCTATAAAGGCCAAGGAAAAATGTCAAGTATGTTGCCTTTTCTGTGCATTTCTCTTTATTGATTATTTTCATGTGCATATGCAGGTATATTATATTAACTGTGAGAAAATACTATCCCAAAAGATCATGTAGTGTGGAAAATATGACTTTTGTACAGGCCTACCTACTTCAGAGATACTCTGAATTCAGTCCCAGACCACCACAATAAGACAAAATATTGCAGGAACAACAAAAAAAGAAAGAAAATGTCAGATACCATTAGCTGAACAAATAAATAGTAAAGACTAGTTCTGCACTGGGTTAGAACACAATGCTGTCATTTACAAGCATGGAGAAATGAGTGTGAAAATGAGAATTCATCTGATTAAAGGGTAAAAAAGGGCTGAGTAATGGACGGATTTCAATCATTTCTGGTAAGAAGTTTGGCTAGAAAGATAGAAGCAGGAGTGCTAATTAGAGGGAAACATGGAGCTGAGGTAGAACTAAGATATTATGAAACGCCTACCTGCTTAGTATTTAGTAATGAGTTCACTACCTCTAGGAGCCCTGGATTGTCCACCTAAATGGGGTAACAGTTCAAGCCTACCAGCTGCTGAGAGGGAGAAAGGAGAGACTATCTGCTCCCATACAGAATAACAGTTTCAGAAAAGCTAAATATAGGAATCAACTTGATGCCATTGAACTTGATTTGGGGGTTCAGAACATCTATGGTAATGACTCACTTCTCCAAGTACAGAAGGAAAGGAAAAACATCCATGAGGCTAAATTGAAAGAGATATAAGGAAGAAAGTTGCCATTTGTTCCATACACGTGTCTCTTTCTCGGCACATTTGAGTTCTGGGAAGACAGAGACAGCACCTGACTACATAATACTGGAGATTTTATTTGGCACATAAGTAGTATGTGCCTAGAAAATATACAGGTGACAACAGAATACAACAATAAAATATGCTAAAATGGTAAAAATGTGTACAGAGAGAAACATACACATTTAATCACATCAGGATTTTGTACATTATTAGCTCAAGTTCTTGACAATATTGATCTATGACTATAGTGGTTTAGAAGCTATATTGGTCTAGTGGTTACCAGTGGGGTTGAGGGATGCACAGTCATCAGTTTTACCACTAGCAGCTTCTCCTGGAAAAAAGACAATCTCTACTCCTGTAGATGGCTACCATGCCAGAAACTCACATGGGCAGTTCTACCCTGTCCTGTAGGGTCTTATGAATTAGGATCAACTCGATAGCATGAGGGTTTTTTGGTTTGCTTGTTTACTGTGGTTTAAAATATATTTAATGAAATAAAACAGTGATTATTCTAAATGTCCTAATATTTTGAATCATGGATATTTCCATCAGATTTCTTATTCAGAGTTCTACTCTTATTAGTTCAAGGAGGGTAAAGTTTTGCATTTTTCTTTTGTTTATGCTTTTATATTTTTGGTTCACTGATACAAATGTAACTATGTCCTGGTATACAAATCAAAGTGGAAAAATAACAAATATGGTTTTTGGGGGGCGGTGCATCACTGCCCTCTGGTGGGAGTAGGAGGCCCAGTCTTGCTCCTGGAAAGCTGCTACTGGTTTCGAACAGCCAACCCAGTGGGCCGCAGTCCCACACACAACCACTACACCACTGGGGCTCAGCCAAACAAATATGTTTCTTAATTTTCCTTCTTTTTCCTTTGATTTATTCTTTTCATTCAACAGGAATGTTGTAGCATGTTAACCCACCTGTGCCTCAAAGTGTGTAAAACAACAATTATCTTTATGTTGGAAATACATTGAGCCCATCCAAATACAGCAGAGATAATGCTTGCATAATAGCATTTGAGAACATTACCAATTCTTAGACAATAAATTCAGCACTAGGTTTCACAATAGATAACATAAAGTGGGGACCTGTTTTGCTATATTGTTTTTATATTACTGACAACAAAAAGGACAAACTTTTCATCTGTTACATCAAAATTGTTCTACAACTACTCTCATGTAGGAATTTATGACAACACTCCTTGTATAAAGTGTAGCTTACAATGGATAATATTTTTTTAATTACATTTTGGAACCAAAGGCATAAATATAATGGGCAGAAAGGACAATTCTCACATCAACAGAAGCACATCACTTTATCAAACTTAGTGAAAGCATTTTGCAACATTTGATAAAATGAAGTCTAGACACTGCTCTGATAGTCTAGCAATAACATGAAAGACAATCTTTCTTGATTAAACTAAGAATGAAGACAAATTAACATTCAATTGCGAAAAAGTATAAGAAACAAATTTTAAAACAGATGGATGACACTTTTAAAAATATATCACTTGATCATAGTGGAAGAGTAGTAACCATCCTTTGTGTAAAATTTTGGATATAAAGTAAAGTAAAATGCATACACACAATTCATGTAAAATCTTACCATTGAGAGAGAATTTATTTCGATAGACAGATAATCTCCAACTTATAAAGAATTTGGGTTACAGTGAACAGCATTTACAACCAAGTTTTTTTTTTAAATGGGGTCTCTTACAGCTTTTACCACAATCCATACATATATCCATTGTGTCAAGCACATTTGTATATATATTGTCATCATCTTTTTAAAAACATTTTCTTTCTACTTAAAAGAAAAGAGGATATACTTGAGTCCCTGACCTCAGGTCCTCATTTTTTCCTCTGCCTTCCACCGTCTTCCCTTCGCCACGCCCCCTTGATAACTTAGGGAAAAACTTCCTGTCTTACACCAGCTTTTGTCTCATTTCACCCACTTTTCTGCTGTCTATTCCCCTGGGATGAGGGCCATACATTGAACATTGTGATCAATTCAAGAATTAGGGGTAGGTTGTATGTTTCATCAGTTTCATCAGTACACCTTGACTGACTCTTCTTTTCTTTTTGGGGCTGTTCTGACAGGGGTAGCCAATTGACTAATGATGGACTTTGGGTCTCCACTCAGCCTTTCCCCTCATTCCCATTGATATGTTTTTTGTTTGTTTCATTTTGGGTCTTTGATACCTGATCCTGTGGATACCTCATTATCACATAGGCGAGTGTGCTTCTTCCATGTAGGCTCTTTGGCTTCTGAGCTAGATGGCCACTTGTTCACCTTCAAGCCTTTAGGACTCCAGACACTATATCTTTTGATGGGCAGACACTATCAATTTTCTTCACCACATTTGCTTATACACCCATTTTTTCTTCAGTGATTGTATCAGAGAATGTGAACATCACAAAGTACCCTGTTAGGAGAACAAATTGTTATTGCATTGAGAGAGTAGTTGAGTGGAGGCCCAATGTCCATCAACTACCACAATACTTTATAAATAAACTTATGTACATAAATCTTTCCAACTTTTTAAAAAACATCTTAGAACAAACACTAAATAAAAAGCTCCTTGCCATAGAATTGATTCTGACTTAGAGTGACTCTCCTAGACCAAGTGGAACTGTTGGCTAGGGTTTCCAAGACTGCAAGTCTTGCCACGAGCATGCAATCCATCTTCCTTTCACAGAGAAGTTAGTGGATTTTGATTTGCTGTGCTAGAGTATCTGTGAGTTTGAACCAACCTGGCAAAAAAAAAATCATTCTTGGGAAAATAGCCCCAAACAAGTAAAGTTCAGATTTATAGAGATACTGGTAATTAAAGGAATGAGCATGAAAACTCAAAAAAAAAGTGAATTGTTTCATTTTTTCAGAAATAAATTATGGCAGAATTGGGGAACAAAACCCCTATGTAAGCTAAGGAATACCTGCATGCATTTCTATAAAAACTTATCACACACGCTAAGCAACTTTATGCATAGTAGAACTCCTCATCATCCCAGATTCTGTGGGTCACCATGTAGCTATGCAAGTACATGTAGTATATGTTCAGAAGAAATACATGATGGGAATACTAATGGTGTAGTGGTTACCCATTGGGTTGCTAGCCTCATAATCAGCAGGGCAAAACCACCAACAGCTCCATGGAAGAAAGATGGGACTTTCTACACCAGTAAAGAGTTACCGTCTCAGAAACACAGCAGGGGCACTTCTACTCTGTCCTATAGTCACTATGAGTCAGTACAGACTCTGTGTTAGTGAGTGAGGACTAATATGATGTTTTGCTCCTAATTAAGACCACCTTTTTACCACAAACATTTTAGACCATAAGGTGTATACTTTTATGCATGCAGTACATAAAAATGTATATATTTTTGGGTGGGCATCACTGCCCTCTGGTGGCCTTGGGAGCTACCCAGCCTTGTTCCCACAGAGCTGCTGCTGGACTTGAACTGCCAAGCCAATGGGCCGCTGTTCTGCACTCAACCACTACACCACAGGGGCTCAGCCCCAAAATCTATATCAATATATATTTTAAATGTTCCCATATATCCTTACAAGTGATTCATTGTGTCATCAAAGTTCTAAGCCATAAAACATAGAACTATATAACTTGAGCCTAAAAGCATTTGAGATAAGTTTAATCCAGCTTCCTCCTCCCTTTGATAAAATAAAGGGGCACCAGTGGGTCTTTGCTATTACTTTGAATTTTGAGTAAAACATGCCATTGGACATGCCAAAAGGTTTTACCGGAAAAATACTGAGTTCATCTTTTGACTAATTTCATCTAAGATGGCCTGGAGGCATAATGGTGAATCACTCAACTGTTAACAGAACGATTAGCAGATTGAAGCAGCCACCAACTCCATGGGAAACAAGGTATGCACCTGCAATGTTTTCTAGAAACCCTTTGGGGCCACTCTATTTTAAACTCTATGAACCTCCTAAATCAGAATTGACTCATTGGCATACTACAACAGTATGCTCTCACATTTTTTGTTTTGTTTTTGAAAGTATGGACTCAACCTTAAGGAGAATACCAAACTTAAGAGAACTCTTTGGGATAATTATTATACACTTTTACATTTCCTTTACCATTGAAGTGTTACAGAAATACTAAAATCACAACTCTTATTTGGCTGAAAATTTATGTGAATTCATTGATTTAAAATTTCAAAATGATGATCCAAGAGTATATAGTAAACATGCTATACAAGAGTATACAGGCATGGTCTGCCTATTGTATAAATAGTCAATGATGATTAGATGAACTATTGAGATAATATAATAATCTCATCATTGAATTAAGGCAGGAGCATCAGTAAGCAACCTTATTTATTTATGAATTTCAATCATTCCTCTTACAAATTTAAGCCAGTGAAAGGAAAACAGAATATGTTTTGAATCATTAGAATAGATTATCTTACTTTTATACAAAAGATTGGCTATAATTTACATTGTTTTTGAAGAAGTTAATTGGCATGTGAAAAAAGGAACTCACAATAGACAAAAAGAAAAAGCAAGAAAGAAAACAGTTTGAAGAGTTCTGGTGGCAAGTGATTTCTTCCATGGCTTATGATTTTACTTTGGTTAAATAGACATTTTGAGTAAATGGAGTTACTAAATTCATGGGGGCAGGGGAGGGATTGTCTAGCACATAAAAATGTGAAATTTATTTTAAGCCAGATATTTTCAACCTAGTATTTACTGAAGAAGGATAGGGGTTTGGGTTGCTGATTTCCCTTCAACATTCATGCAAGCCCTTTGAGTGAAATTTATTGACCTCGTAAAATGTGCTAGGCATTTTCCCAAGCACTTACTTGGTATATATCTAGAAACAAAATCAGTATAAATTTCTACCCTCATTGGACTCACTTTTGAGTAAAAGGCAACAAACAATCAATAAACACAGACCAAAAAACATTGAATTACATGTTCAAAGGTGTTGCGGACCGAATTGCATCAACACAAATATACGTTGGAATCCTAACCACCGTCCCTGTTGCAGAACAAGGGGTAAGCGTTAGGAAGCCCACTGAAGAGTCAGCAATCCCCACCCAACCGCAACCCTGTGGGAGGAAAGGCACGTGAATCTGCCCCTAGACTTACAGCCTAGGCAACCTTATGAAGACGTTTGCACCAACTGATGAAGAGGACATTGAGGGAAATATTCTTCATCATTAAGATAATAAATGCTAATAAGATAGAAGTTTGCAGTGGTATAAGTCACTAGATTTGTGGTATTTGGTTACAGGGACAAACAGAAACTAATACAATGACAAAATGTCCAGTAGCAAGAGTAATGACCCTTCCTACCCTGTATGAGCCTATCACTCAATAATTGGAACATGGAGTTTATTCCACAACTTCTATGAATTTGTATTGGACAACAATTTTTTGACATAAAATATGGCAAAAGTGACATGATGCTAGTTCTACCCTTGTCTTTGAAGAGGACTGAAAGGTTGCACTTGACTCTTTCCAGACCCTCCGTGTGACCGACTGCTACTCAGGACCAAGTCAACACGCCATGAGAAGCCCAAGCCTTAAGAAGGTCACTTAGAGAAGTAACAGACAGTTGGCAATCTCAGCTAAGCTAAAAACAGCGTGACCTCCTTGCCATGTAGGTTGGCCTTTTTACACTTCCAGGTTTTTCGAGATTTCAGGTAGTCAAACCTTAGTTAATATCTGATCACAACCACGTACATCCACCCAACTGAATCCAGTCAATCCTCTCAACAGTGAGTCATAATGAACTATTTTAAGCTGCTATCTTTAGTGGTGGTCAAAGGAACAGTTGTTCTGCTGCTAGAAGTTTCCACATATGTGTGATTCAGTGCTTTGATTCTTCTCAAATAAATATTCAGACACATTAACTATCAGTAAAATTTTGTATTTATATATTTGTACACAAGAGGGTCATTAGCGGAAGGAAACATACAAAATTTAGACTGCTCTAAATTTCACATTTAGTTTAAAGGGAAAGCATTGCAGTACAAAAGGAAAAGGAGAATGGAGATCATAATGAAAACAAAAGTCCCCTCTAGGTGTCAATGAGAGCAGGTATCAGAAGTTCAGAAATAAACCACCTCATCGAGGTGAAGTAGAGGGGTCAAAGTAGAGACCCGAAGCCCATTCGTGGGGAATTGGACTTGCCCTCACCGAGGGGCCACACAGAAGAGAAAATACATCCAGGGAACAGTTTAGCACTAACTTAAAACACAACACTTCTCTAGACCTTTAATTCTTCCTCCCCTCACTGTTATGCTCGCAGTCCTACCTACCTCACAAATCCTGCTAGCATCCTGTACATGCATCGGTACAATTGAGAGTTTGTTATAGATGAAATTCAGGATCGACAAACCCATCAGAAACAGCAAAGGGGAGTAACGATTCCAGGAGACTAGGGAAAGGGTGAAATGGGAACGGAGAGTAATGATGATGGAATAATCCTCCTTTATGGCGACAGATGCCAGAATTATACGTGAAGGGATAGGAGAGGGGTGGAAGTGATGTATAAATGATAACGATGCATCATATTTAAGGGTTTGTGATGGCAGCAGGGTGACAGAGGGAGGGAATAAAAAGGAGCTGATAGCAAAGGTCTCCAGAAGCGAGAGAACGTTTTGACACTGTCGATGGCAACATTTGTACATGTCCGCTTGATAGAATGGATGTATGGATTGTATTAATATATGTAAGAGTTGCCAATACAGTGATTGTTAATAGCAACAAAAAATGCCTGCTCAAAATTTTTCTGAAACTAGACAATTACTTAATTTTCCACATGCCATTGTCTAATGGCAGGAAGATATCATTCTATTAAAAGTTGATCAATCTTTTTTGTTGCTGCTGTTGGGTTCCATCAAGTTGGTTCTTACTCACAGCGATGCTGATGTGCAGTGGGATGAAACACTGCACAGTCCTGCACCGTCCTCACAGTGCTTTTATTTTTCAGCCCATTGCTGCAGCCACTGTGTCCCTCTGTCTCGGGGGAGGCCTTCCTCTTTTTTGCGGTGCCTCTCCTTTAATAAGTATGATATCCTTTTCCAGGGACGGGTCTCCATGGACAACATAACCAAAATACATGAATGAAACCTTCTCATCCTTGCTTTTAAAAGGCATGATGTCTGAAGTTCGTCCACGACTGATTTGTTCGCTCTTTCAGTAGTCTGTTCATAGTACTTTCAATATTCTTCCTCTGCTCCAAAATTCGAACACAGTGATTCTTCTTCAGTCTTTCTCATTGCCCAACTTTCTTTTTTTGGGTTGCGGGTATCCCTGCCCTCTGGTGGGAGTGGGAGGCCCAGCCTTGCTTCTGGAGAACTGCTGCTGGATTTGAACCACCAATCCAGTGGACTGCAGTCCTGCACTCAACCACTATGCCACTGGGGCTCAGCACCCAACTTTCATATTCCTATTAGGTGATTGAATATATCAGGGCTTGTGAATTTACTATGGCTTGTGTTAGGCTCACCTTAGTGCTCAAAGTAACCACCTTGCTTTTAAATCCTATAAAGCGTTATCCTGTAACAGATTTTCCCTTGCAATTCTTCTATTGATATTGTAACTACTGCTTCTCTGAGTCTTGATTGTGGATCCATTCGAGATAAAATATTTGACAACTTCAATCTTTTCTCCATTTATCATGATGTTTCTAACTGGTCCACTTGTGAGAATCAGAGTTTTTTATATTGAGTTGTAATCCATACAGACGGCTACAGTCCTTGACCTTCACCAGCAAATGCTTCAAGTCATCCTCACTTTCAGCAAGCAAGGTTGTTGCTCTCTGCATGGCTCAGATTCCTAACAAGTCTTCCTCCAATTCTGATATTTCATTCTTCTTCAAATGATCCAGTTTTTCTAATTATTTTTTCAGCATACACATTGAATAAATCCAATGAGAAGACACAACCATGAAGCATACCTTTCCTCATTTTAAACTATGGAATATGCCCTTGATCTGTTCACACAACCATCTCTTGATTCATGTACTCTTGATTCATGGACAAGGTATCTATGAGCCCAATGAAGTGTTTTAGGATTCCCAGTCTTCTCAAGGCTATGCATAGCTTGCTATGATCCACACAGTTGATTGTCATAACAGAGTCCATAAAATAAAAAGTAAACGTGTTTCTGGTGTTCTCTGCGTTGAGCCAAGACCCATTTCATATCAGCTGTGATATCCAATCCAGACTGAATGCCAGGAAGTTAATTGTCAGTATATTGTGGCAACCATTATTGGATGTGGTCTAGCAAAATTTTACTTACATGTGATGTTAATGATATTGCTCTATAATTTGAGACTCTGTTGGGTCATCTTTCTTTGGAATGAGTACAAATATAGATCTCTTCCCTTTAATCATCTAAGCAGCTATCTTCTACATTTCTTGGCATAGACAAGTGAGTACTTCGAGTACTTCATCAGCTTGTTGCTACATTTCATTTGGTCTTCCATCAATTCCTGGAGCTTTGTTTTTAGTTAATACTTTCAGTACAGCTTGAACTTCCTTCAGTACCTTTGGTTCTTGCTCATATACTACCTCCTGAAATAATGAAATGCCAACTAGTTCTTTTTGGTATAGTGACTCCACATATACTTTCCATCTTCTTTTGATGCTTCCTGTATCCGATATTTTGAACATGGGATATTTTAATACTGCAAATCAGGCTTGAATTATTTGATTTAAGACATATTGAGTGTGTTCTTTTTTGAACTTGTTTTCATTTTTATTTTCTTCAGTGTTAACCGAACCTTCATATAAGCAGTTGGTGGTCTGTTCCACAGCCACTAGTCTGGTTTTAAATGTTCATATTGAACTTCTTTATTTTCTCACCCCATGGATGTAGTTGATTTGGTTATGGTGCTTTTCATCTGGAGAATTCTATGTGCATCGTCACCACTTCTGTCACTGAAAAAAAGTATTTGCTATGAACAAGTCATTGCTCTTAAAACTTTCTGTCATACAATCTGCAGCTTTGTTTCTATCGCCAAAACAATGTTGTCCAACCACTCTTCCTTCCGCTTTGTTTTATTCCCATTGCAATCTTCAATAAATATCTATGCATCTTTACTGTATGCTTGATTAACCTCAGACTGAAGACATTGGAACTCTTTAATTCAGCACTAGCTTCCTTGGTTTGTACATAAATGTGAATAATAGTTGTATTGATTGAATTTCCCTGAAGGAAGACAAATGCAATTCTATTGAACACTGCATACTACATCAAGATAGATCTTGACATGTTCTCTTTGATGATGAATGCAATGCCATACCTCTGGAGGTTGTCATCCTCAGCATAGTCAACATTATGGTTGTTTAATTCAAGATGCCAAGGACCAGTCCATTTCTTCTCACTAACAACTAAAATATCAATCTTTCCTTTTTGATAACTGCCAATTTTCCTAGATTCATACTTCATGTACTCAAAGTTCGAGTTATTAGTAGATTTTTGGTAGATATTTATTCTTATTTGGAGTTGTGCACCATCAGCAAAGAAAGACCCCAAAGGCTTTTCTCCCACAGGCTTATTTTATACACATCACATATGGTTAACTTTACTTTGAGAAAACATATACTACATGTTTGCTGCCTTCCTATTAGGCCTTCCATCTCTGGCAGTGTGTCATTGCTGTGCTATGGTTTTCAGCAGCTATTTCTTCTGAAGTGGACTGCCGATTCCTTCTTTGTGGTCTGTTCTTAGTCACTAAGCTCAACTAATACCTGTTCACTTTGGGAGACTCTGCTAATATTTGAAATATCAGTGACATAGCTTACAACTTATTTAGTTAGGAAAACTTCAAGCTACAATTTATCTATCTATATTACTAATTACTTAAATTACCTAATTACTTATATTACCTAATTACTTAAATATCCGAAGTGTTCATTATCATGGCTAGTACATGGTAGCTATCTATAAATGATTGTTTGCTGATTAGTAAAAAAGTTAATATAAAGTCCTTTGAATTTTAAGTTTGATAGAATTTGAGAAATTCCATTCAAACTTTGCTTCCATATCCAAAAGCATTACTACTGCAAGTAAATACATGATCAATAATATTATGAAAAAGAACAAAAATGGATGTGAGAAAAAAGCTTCACTAACAATATGAAGTATTTCATTCTAAAACAAAGATAAGAAAAGTATACAATGAAGATGTTGATTTACTGGAACGGTTAAAAATTACTCCTAAATCTCATGTCCCCTAAATTTATTCTTATAACTGCTATTATCCCTAAAGAATGTATAAGTGATGCCATTTTAAAACATGTTGGTTTGTTTTTTATTTCTGATGAATTTTCATATTTTGTTTAGTACAATATCCTTAGAAACAGAATACATCGAGATTAATTTTAGATTAAGAATTGACAGAACCATAGTACAAAACCTTCTTAACTTACTCCCTTCCTCTACCAAAAACAGATTTGATATCACTGACAACATCATTATGATCAATGATAACACTTAGAACTCAAAATGGAAAGAAAATAGTTCCAGTCAATCTACCAGGATATCAAATTTGCTTTTGCATTTCCTAACCCAGCAGTCCCAAGAAGAGAGTACAGAGCTCATTATCAGAAAAAGCTCTGAGAGCATACTCAAAGTCTCTCCAATTGATTCCAATTCGCTAAAGGATTGGTGCATAACGTATTTGAGATAATATATATAAGTTATAGATTTTAAAGAGGATGAATCAATACTAAAATATATTCACAGTCAATGGTTCATTGGATGCAGAGACTCTGGTCTACACTTACAGAAGATAAGTAAGCATGAGGGATATGCTGCACAAGCTAAATAAGAATTAATAAAGTATTCAGCATTGAGATTTGTAGTACTGTTAAGTTATCTATGATTCATAGAGGTTCTTTTCATAATGAAATACTGTTTAGTCCTATATCCTCACATTTATTATTATGTTTGGATTTATTGTTGCAGCCATTGTGTTGTATCATCTGCCTATCATCTGCATAAGCCTTCCTCCAATCCTGATCAAGGAAAAAAGACGTTGTGAAAATCTCTGTTTCATATTGTCTAGTTTCTCAGATTATTTGCTCCACATACAGACTGAATAAGAATGCCGCAAGGAGAAACTCTGAGGCAAACATTTTCTGATTTTAAACTCTGAAGGGTTCCCTTGTTCTGTTTGCACTATGCCTCTTGCTCTATGTACAGGTTCTTCATTACCACAATGAAATGTTCTGGAATTCCCATTCTTCACAAGACTATTAATGGCTTGTTACCACACAGTCTAATGCCTCTGCATAATCAATGAAACCGAAATAAGCATCTTTCTGTTGCTCTCAGATTTCAATTCCAACCCTTCTGCCCCAGTGATATTATCCTCCATGGCATGTTCTCGCTTAAATCCAGTTTGAATTTTTGGTAGCGCTCTGCCCCTGGAATGAAACTGCTGTTTAATTATCTTCAGCAAAGATTTACTATTGTGTGTTATACTGATAGTTCTCAGTAATTTCAACTTTCTGTTTGGTCACCTTCCACACAGCTTTAGATATCGTCAAGTCTGTTGGCACTATAACTGTCTTCCAGATTTCTTTGCATAGACAAGTACGTGCTTCCAGTGCTTCCTGAACTTGTTGAAACATTTTGTTTGGTATTCAGTCCAATTCTAGAGCCTTGTTTCATGCTAATGCCTTCAGATCAGCCTGGACTTCTCCCTACAATATATTGGTTGGGTTTAATGATATAAGAGAAGGTTGTGTATTCAATATATTCTACTGACCAAGTTTAATTAAAGATATTGATACTATGCTGATAAGAGTAAAGAATCATATAAAATTAGAAAAATAACTGATGTGGTAAATAAAACTATCTGTTTTGACAGAATACCTGTGATTTTAAATGACTGCACTAGTGGGCTCTTTTGTTTAATGGACTACAGCATACTACAATCGCCAAGAAAATGTTTTTCACTCAAATATTGCAATCAGTCGAAGGACAAATAGGATTAACTTCTACATGGGATTACTTGCCCTCCTACACACTGGGTAAGAACTCATTGGGTCCTCAAAAAAGGTTTAAGCCTGCTAATGCAACCACATCGGCATCAAAACAGAAGATAAATAAAAACAAGTATTCAGAGATGTAGAGAAAAACCCAGCAGTATAAAATAAAAATTCTTAAGAGACACAGAAAACCCCAAGCTTGTGCTTTTTAAAAGACACAGACAGTGGCCAGTTGCCACTGTGTCAACTCCAGTTCCATACAACCCCTGGTGTGTCAGAGGACAGCTGTGGTCCCTAGGGTTCTCAAGGGATGATTTTACAAAGACTGTATTGTCTAGCTTTTCTTCTGAGGTACTTCTGTGTGAATTTGAACCTCCAACCTTTCCATTAGCGAATGAGCATGTCTACAGTTTGTACCACTTAGGTACACCGACAGTGACCAGGTTTTTAAAATTCATTTATTTATTTATTTATTTATTTATTTATTTATTTATTTAGGTGTCATCAAGTAGATTTCACCTCATAAGGATGCTATGCACAACAGAATGCAACACTTCCCAGTCTTGCACCATCCTTGTAGCCATTGCTTTTGGATGGCAACATTGCAGCAGGGTCTGCCTGCTTTTCTCTGACTCGTTACTTTACCAAACCTGCTGTCCTTCTCCAGGGAGAAGTTCTGCCTGATCAGATGCCCAAAACACATAACCCAAAGTCTTGCCATCCTCCCTTCTAAAAAGCATACTTTATTTTTTAAAGGCAAATGTATTTATTCATTTGGCAACCCTTGGCATATTAAATGTTTGTGTTAGTCTGGGTAGACTAGAGAAACAAATTCATAGACATGCATATGGATATAGGGGTAGAGTTTATATACAAAAGGAACGGGATAATAGAGAAAGCATCCCAACCCAGTCCACTTAGCCCATATGCCCAATACCAGTCTATAAAGTCTCATATTGGTATCATTAGAGATGTCAGGAATTCGATGTCCTTTATTTTTAAGTGAGACCCATACAAAAAATACAATCTTTAATAAGTGCTTCAAGTCTTTTTCACTTTCAGCAAGAGAAAGGTTTATAAGAAGACTCCCTGAAAGCCAGATATCACATTCTTTTCAGGAAAACCCACCCTTAGAATGCAAATTGAATAAGTATAATAGAAGAAGGCAAGCCTCATGTAAATAGCCCTCATTTTAAATCACACAAAATAAGTATTGTTTATTCTACTTAAGCAACAACCTCTTGATCCATGCACACGCTGCACTGGAGCACAATGAAAAATTGTCTACATTTTAGTAATAAGGCCTCTGTCTGATGTGTCATTGCTAGAGATGGTTTCCCAGTCTGTGGGATCCCTGATCACTCTCTTGGTAAACACCCTCGAAGTACACATGTGATTTATCTTCAGTATAACCCACTTGTCAATTTTTTGACTCATTTGTACTGTGTCCTTCCCTATTTCTGATAGTCTAGGTATTCCCTGAACCAAAGTCCCCAGATTTGTCCCAATTCCCTCACTGATGATCCGAATAGTTTGGAGTTTAATCTCAAGATCTGTGATCCACAGTGAATGCATGGATCACATTATTCCCGCACATGAAATGATGTAAGGGTCTTGCTTCATTTTCCTGTAGGTAGATAGGTATTTTTTCCAGTACCACTTGCTAAAGAGGATATCTGCTTCCCATTTGATATTTTTGGAGCCCTTATCAAAGATGAGCTGTCTGTATGATGATCTTATTTCTGGATTCTCAGAGCTTTTCATTGGTCTGAGTATCTGTCATTACACCAGTACCACACTGTTTTGACCACTTTGGCTATATAATAGATACTAAAGTCAGGTCAAGACAACCCTCCCACTGTGTCCTTCTTCTGGAGGAGTTTTCTGCTAATTCTAGGCTTCTTCAATCTCCATATGAAGTTCTTAATCAGTTTTTCCAATTCTTTGCAGAAAAATTATGGTATTTCTAATGGGATAGCATTAAACTTATGCAGTGTCTTGGGCAGAACTGACATTTTTACTATATTGCGTCTTCTAGCCCACGAGCATGGTATATTCTTCTATTTGTGAAAATCACTCTTGGATTCTTGTAATAGTGTTCTGCAATTTTCCTTGAACAAATCTTTTGGCTTTTTTGAGTATCTATAGATATTTCAATTTGTGCTTGGCTATTGTGAGGGGTATTAGGCTTTTGATCCCCTCTTCCTTAGTCTTGTCCATTTTGCAATACTCTGCTAGTTTACAATAAGAAAAAAAACCTGAATAGCACGTTGAGGATGTGGACAAAGGACCTGAACAAAAATTTCACAGAGCAGAAATACAAATGTCCAGTAGACATATTAGAAAATGTTCCTGATCACTAATTGAGAGAAAAGCAAATTAAAACAACTGTGAGATATCACCTAACACCCTCAAAAATAGCCTAATCAGAAAGCAATAAGTGTTGGGGCTGTGATGAAATAGGAACTCTCATCCACTGCTGGTATACCGGGAGGTATGTAAACCCACTATGGAAATTGATCTAGTGATTTCTAAAACAGATGGATATCAGCTACCATACAATCCAGCAATTTCCCCAATTGGGCATGTGCCCAGAAGAAACAATAAATGAACCACAACCAGACATCTGTGCTCCAATGTTCTTCATGGTGCAGTTCAAACTTACAAGGAGTTGAAAACAACCTAAATTTCCATGAACAGATTATTGGATTAAAACATTCTGGTACCTACATACAATGGAGTATTTTACATTCCTATAAAGCAGTGATGAAAATAAGAAGCACATCATTGCATGGGAAGAATATGAGGAAATTATGCTGAGCAAAGTAGGCCAAGCACAAAAGGACAGGTACAATGTGAATCCACTGAGGTAAGTTTGAAAAGCAAAAGGAGAGTGGCGTAAAAGTTACTATATGCAGACATTTCTAGGCTGAGTTCAGGTACTATGGCAGAAGCCAAACCTAATCCAGGGATATATATATGTATATGTATATGTATACATATGTATATGTATATATATGTATATGTATATATGTGTCTATATATAGATATAGACATATGGCAAGCAACTAAAAGGCAAGAGGAAAGAAAGGGGGGGAAGGCATGGGGAGCTGGGGAACAGGGTACTAACCCACCGAAGGGGATGGTGTTTTTTATATCTCCACAGGAGAGATGAAGGAACCAGACCTCAACCATGTGTGCCAAGATGTGACTGTAACATACCAGCATGTAGCATTAAATCAACAGAAAGGTCTGCAGGGCAAGTCTTAATCCCAGCTATGTGGACCATGCATCCCACACACGTCCTCCCCCAGAAAGAATGAAAGGCAGAAGATAGCACTGAAACTACAGTTTGTGGAGAGGGACACATCAGACCAGTTCACACAGGAGTCAAGTAAGATTGAAAGGGGGAAAAATAGAGACTAGAACACAGCCTGACTCAGCAAGCCTTAAGGACAATATATAAGCTTGGAGTAGCCAATGCCCAGACAGGACCGTAAGTCCAGTCCCACCACGAGACACGAAATCCCTTATTAACCTATAGTGATACAGGTGACAACACTGGAGATACAGTGTGGGAACTGTGTCCAATCTGACCCCATCACAGCAGGACAATACACTAAGCATGTGCAATAGAAAAGCAAAAGGAGCAAAGAAATAAAGTCTCTGAGTAATCCCCAAAATAGATTTTGGGGCCAGGCTGTGTTGCCCCATCTGACCTGTAGTTATTTATGTATTTCCTGTTTTTGTTGTTGTTCTTCTATTTTGCTTTGGGTTTATTATTGTTTTTACTTGTCTATCTAGACAATATAATCATAATAAACAATTCAGAGGTGGAACAATGAGATGTATCATTCTGGTGGGACACAAGAGAGGAGGAATTGAGTGAAAGAAAGGGGAAAGGTAACAAACTCAGGCACAAGGGAGTAACAAATGATCTAAAATTGATAGTGAGGAGGTGTAAGATTCCTGGCATGCTTAATCAAGTGCAATGCAGCCAAGCAGGACCAATGAGAGAAGAATGAAGATGAAACATGAGAGTGGGACAAGAGGAAAGGAAAAGGAAATAGAGGAAAGAATTAAGAGGCAAGGGTTTTGATAGAGGTCTAACTACAGACATGCCATCTGTAAACATATTTCTATAACAATAGGAAAATAGTTCTATGTATATATAATTACATAAGTTTTAAAGTAGTGGATGGACATTGAGTCTCTACTCAGGTACTCCCCCGATGCAAGAATACTTTAGTAACACAGCATTCTGTGTTGCTCACCTTCCCAACATGATCACTGAAGACAGAATGGGTGCATAAGCAAATGTGGTGAAGAAAACTGATGGTGCCCAGTTATCCAAAGATATAGCACCTGGGGTTTAAAGTACTGAAGATAAGTGAGCAACCATCTAGCTGAGAAGCCCGTGTGTTCATGAGGCGTTGACGGGAACAGGTATCAGGCATCACCAAACCAGAACAAAGAATCATATCGATGTGAATGAGGGAGACCCAAGGCCCAACTGTAGGCAGTGGGACATCCCTTCACACAATAGTCACAGGGAGGTGATGAGCCAGTCAGGGTGTAGTATAGTACCAATGAACTTTCTCTAGTTCTTTAATGCTCTCCAACACTATCAGGACCCCAATTCTACTGACAAATCCAGCTACACCAGAGCATGCACATGGTACAGATAAGAGCTGGAAACACAGGGAATCCAGGACAGGTAGATTCCTCAGGACCAATGGGAGTGGCTATAACTAGGAGAGTAAGAGGAAGATGGGAGGAGATAGGAGGAAATGATCACAATGATTGACATATCAAAACTCTCCCTCCAGTGGGATGAAATACAGAAATGTAGGGGGACAGAGACAGCAGTTGGGATAACACATGAAAAAATTAATAATTTATAATTTTTAAGGGCTCATGAGGGAGGAAGGTGGGGGAGGGAAAGGAAAAATGAGCTGATATGAAGGGTTCGAATAGAAAGAAAATGCTATGGAAATGTATGTACAAATGTGCTTGACACAATGGATGGAGGGATGGGTGGTGATGAGTTGTAAAAACCCACAATAAAATGATTATTAAAAAAGGAACTTTGGAACTCTCATTCTTGGCAATGTTATCCATACTTTGTTTTAATCTTTATAGTTCAGTACCATTGCATGGCCAATAAAATACAAGTAAATTACTTCGGGTAAGTTCAGACAAATTTATCTCTTTGGTCTGAACAAGAACATTGGAATTTCCCTTTCCAACGAGAGAAAACCTAAGGAGGGTGTTTTCAGGTGGGCATAGAGCAAGAAGAGTAGCATTCTTCTTCCTTTATCCACTGGCATTCCCCCCATCCTTGGCCCATTGAGATGGTAAATATCTTTTTGATTAAGCAAGGTGATGGCAGAATATATCCAGTGAGGAATTCGTGAAATGTTGAGGAGACACTGAAGTCTTTTCTCGATCTGTACATGACTCTTTGCCCTCCTGAGTACAGTGAAACAAGTGCCCCAGGTGTGGTGATGAGCCAAATGTTGGAAGGGAAAGTCCAAGAAGTATAATTGTATGTCACATGTGTTGAAAGGGCCACTTTTGAGAGATATAGATCATGTTAGATGACACTCAGAGAAAGTGACACCCAAAAGATTGTTTAATCAAATTTCTATGCACTGTTTGAACATAAATTTATTATTTGTATTAAGCTATCACTGTAGCTAGTCATAACAGCAAAAACACTTTTCACAAACTCAGTGTACATCTATCGATGGATAGCACTTACTTTTTGAACCTGTTTATGCACTCTAAGTAGAACTGTCATTATTATTCAACTACATGGCTCTGAACCTCATGGTAGAATCTGCCCACACCACAAACATATTACTATATTTTTAGATGCTAATTCTGTCATATTTTCCTTTTTCAGCTACACTCTTGTGATAAGTAGCATTTGTGAACATATATGAATAGCTTTTGAGAATTACATAGTAATTAAAGGAAAAATTAAAATTAAATAAAAGCTTCTGTCCATGAATGATAAGCAATCATGCTACACTCCAACATAGAAGGGTTTTACAAAATAGTTTCTTTGTTAGTATTCATATGAACAAAGAAATTGTGTTGATAGTAAACATTACAAGTGACCATATAACCTGATAGAGGAGGACAAATGGGAGGCAGTGTTTGACAACATGTATTACTACACCAGGTAACTTTAACCCTTGTATCCCCATCAGAAGCAACCTTCTACTTGAAAAAGAGTTGAAGGAAATGAAGATGGCAAACCCATGGAAAAGAAAGCATTAAAAGACTACAATGGTCCTATACTGATTAATATAATGTGGATAACTCAATAGATATGTTCTAATCTTGGCTTGGTTTACTCTAGGAGTATTGAAATAGTCTAATCATTCTCTTATAAGATTTACCATTGTAGGTGACACAGTGAGTTGCGTGAAAAACAAGACAATATCCTTTACCTAAGTACAATTATCTTGGGGACCAAAGTAAATGGAAAATTCATAAGTAAAGCACAGATACATATTATTGTTATGAAGGAAAGAATGATAGAAAAGCCAGTAACATGAAAAGTTGGGAGGGTCTAGAAGCTCTACACTGAGGAGATGAAGATAGAATGGTCAGCCACGTGAAGAGCAAGGGCAAGGTGGAACGAGGATGAACTGACACATCGTGAGCTTGTGTCATCCCAGACACAGACCAGGCAGAAGGCCCTCGGTGCTCCAGTGAAGCAAACAAGGGGGGAAAGTGGTGTGAGATGAAGTCAGCAAGGAAGGTCGGATCCAGATCCTGCAGGGATTTGCTTACAAGGTGATTGGATTTTATCCCAAGTGCATTGGGATGCTTTGTATGTGCTTCAAGCAAGGGAGTAAAATAATCAGAATGGATAATAGGAAGAGAATAACAGAGAAGCAGCAGGAGAATTGGAGGCCATAAATAACTGCAAATGACTTTCTTGTCTAGACGTAAAAGGGAAGGAGTGAATGGAGATAACAGAGTCAGTAGGAAACAGAAGAGAAATATGGCAGCCATCACTGAAAATAATTGAGTTAATTCCCACCTGGTGGTATTGGCAAGTGTTCTATGGCATGGAGAGAACAGAAGGAACCAGGGAGTGCAATCAGTGATAACTGTGGAGCACATAAAAGTAGGCTGAAGAACAGCACGTTTTCTTTGGTGAATTAGAAAACATTTTCATACAATTTTTCTGTTGTTGAAACACCCTGGTGAGATGCACTGAGAGAACTGGATGACCGCTCATCCCAACGAAGCAACAGTCAGGCTCAAGCTGGGGGAGAGCAGCCATACAAAGAGACAAACCCTAGGAACCCTGGGAGCCTGAACAGGGAATCCAGAATAAATCAACACTGAGGTTTATCACAGCTGAGGCCAAGGTGGTTTCTGAGCGGGAGAGGGGGATTTGTTCCAGAATGAGAGTCTCAGTGCATTTTCAGGTAGAAGCTTTAAGACTCTGGTGTTGCTTGCTAGAGTCTATTCTTCATCTCATAAGACTAGCAGTATCCAAACCTGGGTCCTCTGTAACCCGATGCACTGGGGGGGAAATGATGTGGTACATAGTTTCAATCAACTAACAATGGGCATGAAACTAGCAAGAAACAACTATGTGTTGGATTGTGGCCCACAGGGTTGGCGGTTCAAATCCAGCAGCAGCTCTCCAGGAGCAAGGTTGGGCTTACTACTCCCCCCAGGGCAATGATGCCCCCCAAAAAACAAACAAACAAAACAAACAAATAGAAAGAAACAACTATGTGATGTGAATCTATCAGATTTGGGTTCATTTGTTATTGCAATTTAATTTAGGCTAATATGTTGTATGTATCATTTGTCTAGATTTCTTATCTTTACCCTCAAAATAGGTGTAACCCTAACTAACCTTGTACCTGTGGATGTAATCCCATTTAAGAATAGCATTTTAGCTATGATGTGAAAGAGGCTATGTCAACATCAAATGTGTCTTAAACTATTCACATTTGTGACATAAAATAACAGATTAGGTAACAAAAGAAAACCAGGAGGAATGGGGCAAAACAGAAGGTATCAGGAATGCCACAGAGAACGGCAAGGATGAGGTAAGGTTGCCTCCCAGATGGAGCTCTTCCCCTGGATCTGACTTTCTAGCCTCCTAAACAGTGATAAAAAGAAACATTTCAGTTCATGAAAGAAATAGCAGCAACAGTAACTAAGAAAAAGTCATTTAGAACAATGGAAGAATCAATGAAAAGCGTAAAGGGCACAGTTGGAATGATAAATACAGAGGATTTAATCTACAACTTAAAAGAATTCCAAGATTACTTGGAAATTCTTCTTCTTCTAGGAAATGCAAGCATAATATAGGAAAAGGTAGAAATTCTTGTGTTCATGTTTCCTTCCACAAGATATGTGCAAATGAGCATACTTTTTGTGTAACCCCTGATGATTTAAAAGATAACCTGAGTCACTCTTCATGGCTCCAAACTTGCATATTGATGGTGGTAGGACATCAATAATTTAGAAGAATGAGAAATGAATATGTTAACTTTTAAAGCCTTGCTCAAGATTTAGAATGAATTTTGGGGTACATAAACTATTCTCTACCCAATTCATCTAGATTACTCTGGACAGGAAATAGAAATACTTTATTTGGAAAAGTTTGAGACAAACATCAGTTCACAGACTTCTGGAAATAGTACATGCCTTAGGAACTACATTTTTCTTCCTAACTGGACGAGGGAAGTAATCATGTTATCTATCATCCATTTCTCCCCTATGTGTGTGATTTGCTCTGTTTGGGCACCAGCCTGTGGGTGGTGGGTTAAGGACATGTGACTTAAGAACCTTTAACCCTGAAGGTGACGGTTGGCTCAGGGTTCCATGCATCACTTTATATCAATTTACTTTTTTACCTATATTAATTTATTTATAATAGCTCTATGAAGTAAGTTAAATTATTATATTTATCTCACAGATGACTGTATTGCTATTGTCTTGAGCTTATTGCATAAACTTCCTTCCTAAGAAAATTCTCAGAGGTGAAACAGTTGCATGTGTCTTGTGGATATCCTCTACCAAAATGTTCTACCAGATTTTGGTAGAGGACATCCATGCTCCAGTTTGGGGATATCTGACACAAAATATATATATATTTCAGAAAGCCATTAATTCCAAAGAATACTGTCTAGTACCCTGAAAGAAAAGCAAGTATCCGGGTTGCTGAATTTGAGCTTACCTGTGGCGGTGGAACAAGATAGAAAAGTATTTCATTGCTAGCTGTGATAAATCAAACTAGTCAAGGTGACTTAGGAAGTGGTATCCAAGGACAACTTCACAAAGGAAAACAAAATAATGATCTAATGGTGTCAACAAACTATAGGATCTCAAATGAATAAGAAAATCTGGAATGCCACTACACAACAGAGCCCTGGAAAACTAGATGGGAGAGAAAGGGGGTTGAAGTCGAAGGTAGAAGAAAGAATTTGAATGTTCCTGTCATTCAACCACGACCTCATAAATATTCAGTGTCCATAGACAAAGGTCAAAGTTCTGTATTAGACTGCAGGGATATAATGGTTGTGCTTGGTTGCACAGTGGGTAAAGTGTTGGTCTTAGGTCAATACCCCTAAAATTGATAGTCCAAACCCATGCGCCTCTACGTGGGAGACTCATGTCTGATGCTTCAGTAAAGATGTACACTCTTAGAAACAGTTACACTGTCCTATAGCATTGAGATAAGTTGTCTACTCAACAGCAAGGGTTTTTTTTTATATTGCTTTTGATTGTCCTCACAGAACTAAAACTCTGATTAGAACTCAAAAGACTATTTCATTCAGCAATCAGACAAAAATTGAGAAGACACAGGCCAAACAGACCATCTGGGTTAATGTTCATCAACTATATGATCATGGGCAATTTATTTAAATTGTCTGAATATAAGTTTCCTGACCAATGAAATGAACAGAAAAAATGCAATAATTACATTGCTGAACTGTTGTTATAACTAAATGAGGTAATTTCATAAAGTGTCCAGCACATTGCTTGACATATACTAATTACCAACAAAAAATAATGATCACTAGAAATGATATGACTTTATATAAAATATGCACACATAATGCAAAGATATTTTGCAGTATTCAATATTAAATTTATTTCTACGAACATTTTCTCTGTGTTTCAGACATCCCCAAGAAGAGTGGAAAAGTAAAATAAGGCATACACTTAGACATTAACAGAAAATTAAAATCTTCTCATGGATAAATATATTTCTAAAAAGAGTTGTGAGTCTATAGACTATCTAGAGGTGATGAATTCCTAGCCCTGATACACATAAGCAAATACTGCAGCAATATTATGCCATCTTGTTATCTTGGGTACAGTGGACACATCTTATTTGTGGGAAGAAGGGTGGGTTTTTACAATGTGGGTTAAGTTCTGCTTCTTTCTTTGTCTTGTTATCATTGTACAGAAGTTAGATAAATTCCAAGTTTCTAAATTTATCCAGTTTGCCTGAATATAGTGTAAAGAAACCATTTTTCTTCAAATGTTGTTAAAAAGAAAAGATAATGGAACAAGTTACAAGATAAACCACAGACTCTTGCCTTTAGACATGACCTTCTCAGTCACAATGTCACCTTGCCAACACTACCACAAGGAGCATATGGACTTGGCTCTCCTTCATTAAGATAAGATTAAGTAATCTAGTTATTTGTGCTGAGAGATTTTGAGGTTAGCTAGGTCTTTGCATTTCAAAGGGAAAATGGCTTCGAAAGAACCAGCCAGAGACAGGTTCTTTAAGAAAGGGAAGTGAATTTAGATGCTTCTTAATTCAGGAGGAATAGGCTTTATTCACTTCTTCCCTGTTGGAGAGATTGGGATAGTATCATTCTTAAGATGG
>PVJH01027964.1:0-27915 GCA_004026705.1 Nesogale talazaci
CTCTTCCCCTGCTCTTTCCTTCCTACCAACCCTCAATACTTTACAAATTATTATTGTTCTGTCATATCTTACACTGCCCAAGCTCTCCCCCAACTCACTCCCCTGATGCCCCTCCTTCAAAAAGGCGCTCATGTGTATATCCTTGCACTTGGTTCCATCTCTCTACCCCACCTTCTCTCCACCCTTCCAGCAGCTTCAATCTCACCACTGGCCCAAAGGAACTCATCCATCCTGGTCTGCCCATATCTTCAGCTCCCCTCTCCACCAGTGTACCTTCTCCAGTCCATCTGGATTTGTAAGAACAAGAATCATTATGAATGAGAGGGAGAGCAGGGTGGGGACCTAAGGCCCACTGGTGGGTAATTGGTCACCCCTTTACAGGAGAGTCACGGGGAGGAGACAGACCAGTCAAGGGGAAGCTGGGCAGTGATGATGCATACATGTTTCCTCTAGTTCCTGAAGCCTTCTTCCCCCCAACCATCATGGTCCCAACTCTATCTTTCAACTCTTTTAAAATCATTTTATTGGGGGCTTGTACAAGTATTATCACAATCCATACCTCCATCCATTGTGTCAAGCACATTTGTACATTTATTGCCATCATCATTCTCAAACCATTTTCTTTTTACTTGAGCCCTTAGTATCAGCTCGCAATCCCCCACCCAAACCCTTGATAATGTATAATTCACAGGGAGCAAAGTCAGGTGAGTAAGGTATGTGGGGCAAGAGAGGCATGCTGTGTTTTGCCCCACATTGGCACACTGAAATGGCTGCGTGAGCAGGTACACTGTCGTGGTGACAAAACCAGTTCCCGATTTGCTATCAATCAAGCCTTTTTTGTCACACACTGCTACGCAATCTTTTCAGAGCCTCTACAGAGAAAGTTTTATTAACAGTTTGACCTCGTGGAACAAACTAAATTAACGATCCCCCTCTCATCAAAAAACCAAATGAGTATTGGTTTTCTGCACACACACATACACACACACAAAACACTGGAAACCGCCACATCTTTCTCTTGCAGAGCAGCTGGATCGGGTTCAAACTGTTGACCTTTCAGGTCACAAACTAGAGCTTTTAGCCACCACACCACCAGGACTTCTAAATCTGAAAGACAGGTTTTAAAATCCAAGGTGTCCAATGATGATCGCTAATAAAACAGTCTGACAATGAATAAGGCATTTCATATTTTTATTGCTTTTTTAAGTAGTAAGGTAAAGGCCTGAAGCAGGTATTGAATCTAAGATTTATGTTGACAGCAATGCTAAAGTAACCTTTAAGCTAAACTTGTATACGGCTATCCTGCTACATAATTTATTTCGATGGATTTTTCAGATCACTAATATGAAACAGTACAATTTAAACATGTTCAATATATTTTCATCCTTTTGTAATATTCTTTACATTTTGGTATTGAATGGATGATTACTTTTTGCTATAAACATCAATAAGATTGCACTATAAAAATGATAATTCAAATATAATTAGCCATTTTCAAATTATGAGAGTATTTTGTTTGTTTTTGGTCACATCGTTTTTTATTTTCACCACTATTTTAGGAGAGAGAGTAAAGAAGTTAGACAATTATGACTAGTTGCCTAAAGTGAAAAAAGATTTTACAGTACACTGAACCCAGTCCTGGAGTGAAGTATTGTAATGAGGATCAGAATTGTAGCCTAGGATAATGATAAATTATATGAGTGCTGTGAACTTTTAAACCAAGTCAGTGGCCTGTAAGTCACCTCTGACTCATGGTGGCTTCATGTATGTCAGGTCGAACTCCATTCCAGAGACTTTTCTGGACCTTAACTGGACTTAACTGTGACCTTTCAGAAGGAGTACAGCATGTCTTTCTCCTGAGACACCTAAGGATGAACTTGAACTGCCAATCTTTTAAGTCGTAGCCAAATGCTTAAACATTTGTACCACCTAGGTGGATACCTAGGGGATCCCTAGGGGATCTTGTATACCTAGGGGATCTTCAGACCTATTCAGAAAACCCAAAGCATTAAAAATAATGCTCTGTTGTTGATTCTTACTCAGAGGGATTCTGAAACAGTTGCATAGCTCCTTCGGATTTCTGAGTCTGTGCCCTCTGCAGGAGTGGGCAGCCTCAACTCTCTCCCTAGGAGGGGCTTTGCCTCTTGCCTAATCTTAGCGGTGGGTCTCTACACTCAGCTATGAAGATGACTTCATGCCATATTTGGAGAAAGTAGCGATTGTGAAGGCTGGTGTTGAGCTTTTCACAATAAAAACCTTCTTTTAAAAAAGCTTATAGCTGCAATTTTACAATATGTGGATTTGCTTGCTTAATTTCAGTTTTATATTGTTTATTTTAAACAGGAAGCCATATACTTATTTGTATTAAATATGTGTGTAAATGTAGAATGCAGTGTAATATCCAAACTACTGTAACCCATTTCGCTTCAAGCCCTGCCTGTATGTAAACACTTTGCAGTTTAGTTAGAATTGTATTTCAAAAGCAACTGCTGTATAATTTCAACTTTTTGGCTAGTGTGTGGGATATGTGAGGAACTTGCTAAAAGGGCATTATCTCAAAAAGAGTTTGCATGTATTGAACCTACTCTCCTAAGGTAAATAACGCCTTCAAATTCAGTAAAATGCTTGGATACAAGGCACATGAAATAGAAAATATTCAAAATTATACAGACTTAAGTAGAGTTCTGATTTCTCTATAAAGTTGGTTATTTGTCATTGTTTTCAGACCATTGACTACATTGATGGACAGGTATAAATAATAGATCTATCTTGCCTTATTTTGGATATTGAAACTCTACTCCGAAAGTTGTTTTCATTGAGTATAAAGCACACCAAGACACTGAAATCCTAGGCGCATATGCTTTTTTGTGGTATCTAGATGTTAAGCCTGAGATTTTCCTGGTTTCTGGGTCAGTTAGGATTGTTGGTTAACATTTAATGTTAATGATAATGAGTTAAAGGTCATTAATAGCCTGCTGATGTACTAATTTTTTCCATGATTTAGAAGCACAGGCCTTCAGTTAGGTATTTCTGATAGCAAAGGATGCATAAGAAAGTAGTAAGGATATTTCACCAGCAATGATACTTAACCACAACGTCTAGCACAGAGTACATCAATATTAACTATAATGTCTTTTATACTATACTTTTAAAAAAACCCAGTCAGTTTCTAATAATGGTGAGTAAATAATATCAAAGCATGAATATAGGGTTGCAAACAATGATAATACACAACTACAATGTATCCCTGGTCTGTTCATTCAATGGTGAAATTACTTTGCTCATGCTCCTAAAATTGATAAAATTTTTGTTAATTTTTTTTTTGGGGGGGGGAGTTGGACATCACTGCCTCTGGTGGTCGTGAGCCCTACCCAGCGCTGCTCCTGAGAGCGGCCACTGGATATGAACTGCCAAGCCCGCAGGCCGCGGTCCCGCACTCAATCATTTATGCCACCAGGGCTCAGCCCAAACTTTTGCTAATTTTAAAGTATTTCTTATGCAACTTGATATTGCTTCATTCTTTTAGGAAACTTGTATTAGATTAATTTCATAATAGCAACCCTATCATTTAAAGTATTTTTGATAGAGTTATAATAATAACTATTATACTAATAATTTAAGCTGGAGTAAGTGAGTGTAGGCAGGAGAGTTTGAAAGAAAATAAGGCACTCCTTAGATCTTCATGCTAAAATTTTAGAATTGCATCATTGAGATAAGCTGTTTTTTTTGTTTTTTGTTGTTGTTGTTGTTGTTTTTGGGCATCACTGCCTCTGGTAGTCATGGGCACCACCCAGCGCTGCTCCTGAGAGCTGCCGCTGGGCTTGAACCACCAAGCCTGTGGGCCGCAGTCCCACACTCAACCACTTAGGCCACCAGGGCTTAGCCTGAGATAAGCTGTAAGAAGATATCCAATTAAAAACAAAAATAATTTAATTTTATTTAATGTTTCAGGAATACTTTAATTGAATAATTACACATTACTCAATATAATACTAAAAATAGTACCAAACCTTATATAAATGCCAACAGTGTATATGTGTGTGTTTGTGGGAGGGAATGAATGAGATAATGGCAAGATATATGTTTGGACATGTTGTCAGGACAGACTAGCCCCATGATGGAGGACATCATGTTAGGTAAAGAAGGAGAGGACGGTCCTCAAGATAATGAATTGACAACATAGCTGCAACAATTATGTCAGGTATAGGAACGTACATAAAGGATGGCCCAGGACCAGGCAGCGGTTGCTCTGCTGTGCATAGTGTCTGCATGAGTCTGAACCAACTGATGGCACCTAACATCCACCTAGGAAAACATGAGACATCGCAGTAGGTGACACTATCCACATCAAAAGTAAATGTTTGTCCTACATTTGATGGAATTCATTCATTCAAAGACTAACAAATTGCAGTTTGAAATGCTAAGGAAATATGGGAGCTATTATTTGGACAAATGTGCGGTGTCTAAGTAAATCTACTGGGAAAGTGGAATGGCCCATTAACAAAGGGATATGATGGGAAGATATCTGTGGAAGGGTGAGATTAATTCTCCAGTTCCAGGCATTAAAGGTAATTACTTAAAACATGTTGTTGCATAACATGGTGCTTTAAAGCATATGATGCAGACATTTTGTTAATCAGGGCATCCTGACCTCTATTTTTATACATACTAAATTTGAGAAGATAAATCTATTTGAGATACTGCCTGATATAGTATATTTTGTAATCTATTTATTATGGAGAGGCCTGTGAAAACAAAATCTCCGCATGTTGTTGCTTGTTTCTGTCAAGTGAATTCCAAACCGTAGTGAACCCATCTGATAAAGTAGACCTGCCCCATCGGGTGCTGGTTTTCATTGTAGCTCTTGCTGCTGCAATCGACCTGGAAGACGGTTGCCAGGACTTTCTCCTGCAGAGTGACGTGATGGGCTCCCCATTTTGTTGGTGGACAATATTGACTTTTGGACTCCAAATAAGCTGGCAAAATTGTAGTCTGTGGATCATGTGTTGCTAACTGTAAGGTCAATAATTTGAAACACCAGTCATTCTGCAAAAGCAAGATGACACCTTCTAGCACTACAAAGATTTATTTTCTCATAAGGGGAAAAACAAAATTTCCCATTCTAATCCCATAAAGGTTTCTGGATCTCAGAAACCCTCAAGGGTAATTATACCCTACCTTAGATACTCATTATGAATCTGAATTGACTCAATAACATTACATTGTAATATTTTTAAGGCTGGGTTCTGTTTATCTGTCTATCCTCTATCTACAGACACACATTCGCTGAGATATTTATACCAAGAAAATGATTCAAATGGTTGTAGAATTAGGCAAGTCCAAATCCAGACAGGTTAGATAGGGGGCTTCTCCTGACTTGCAGCAAGAAATGATGATTAGTAGGAATGCCAGAAACTGGTAACTTCAGAAAGAGATGAATCCCAGGTCTGCAGGTCAGACAACAGGTCACTGACTACTCCCAGGACCAGTCAGCAAACCCTTGACTCAAGTTCAAAGCACCAGAGGTCCGTGTTCCAAATGCAGCATCAAAAAGTTTGCGCACCTCATCTACATGTAAAGGAAGTAGGGCCCAGTCGTGAGGGAAATTGTTTCAGCTGCATCGGAAACACTACTTGGGTCAAGGGGTTGCATCCCACCATCATCTACTTACAGTTCATTGACCATTATGTGGTTTGTCACATTGTGTAAGGGCACATCATGGGGGACGACTAGGTCTGCTACACCGCTGGGAATGCTGAATGCAGTGAATTTATTGCATGTGGCTCTTCTACCCAAAGTCTCTAACTCCCAGCAAACAACCTTTCCTGGCATAAATCTACTAAGAAGGTGGTGAACGATGACTGAGAGGATTCACCTGTGGGTAATTTTGGACAGGGGTCCAGAGAGCGGCATCCTTCTGTGTATAAACTGAGCCCCCTGAAAAGCAGAAGGAGGGATCTCATTACTAGAAGAACCAGGAGTGGGCGGGCATCCTCTGGATCCCAGATCCCTGAGCAGTGACCCTCTTGGATCTAGGCAACAGCTACCTCAGAGGATCAGCAGGGTAACCAGGGGCCAAAGCAAAGGCTTTCCCAACGACAGAACAGGTGACAATGGGTGCTTTGTACAGGAGTTTGGCTTGTGGAGGTGGAAGTCTCCGGACACTGACTTGGGCATTTATGTCTCTGTACTTCTAAGTTCTAAACACCACAGGAAGTCAGACTTGCTGAGCCACAGAAGTGGAGTAGTGGCTTTGGGTGGTGGCTTTCTGGAGTGGGGTGCCTCTGGGCACTTAATTCTGGGAGCTGAGCCGACAGACCTTTGGAGCTTGAGCTGTATGTTTTCAGGGTGGTATGCCTTGTTTGGGGCATTTGTTAGGATACTCAGCAGAACTTTGTAGGACATCCTGATAAAGAACTCAATCATGAACGTTTCTCACTGGCATTGCAATTTGTTAATTTCCTAAATCAACCCTTTAACAATAAGTTTTATCTGTTCTGGGTAGTCATTTTATTTATTATTAATTAATTTATTTATTTATTTATTAATTTATTTATTTTTTAGGCATCACTGCCCTCAGGTGGTGGGAGTAGGAGGCCCAGCCTTTGCTCCTGGGAGCTGGAATTGAACCTCTAACCCAGTGGACCACAGTCCCGCGCACAACCACTACGCCACCGGGGCTCAGCCTGGGTTGTCATTTTAATGGAGATTAGAACCTATGAGGCAAATAGAGAACACTAGGATATTACACTGACCCAGTCAAGTTGACACAAAACCTATAAAAAATGTGAACAAACATCAAAATCCAAAGATACGTTTTCTTCTACTATGATCCACATTTATGTAATTGAATGTTTGAGCAATGATCCTATTTCTAGACTCTAATTTATTATATCAAAACTATAGGACATTTTTATGTATACTTAAATTTACAGTTTATTACATTAATAATTTTCTGGGAATCAGTGGGCTGTACTTACTTCATGTCATTTGAGTAAAAGACATCGAAGTCGATATGGCACTTGAAAGAATCTTTCTAGATGTTCTAGATGTAGATGTTCATTACCACTCTGTGTGTGAAGTAGGAAGACACTGTATCTCAAATGAGTTTCAATACAATATTTTCATGTAAATATATTTGATATAAGCTTCTGAAAAATGTATAAATAATCCATCATTAACATTTGTATCACCAGGAGAGAGTGTACCTATTTTACTCATTATTCCATTTCTAACGTGTAGCACAGACCCAAATACAAGAAAATAACCATTATTTTAATATTTTATGAGGGATTTTTAAGATGCTGCCTATTAAAAATGATTTTGAAGTGCTGAACACCATTTTTTAAGGACTGTGAGGAAATCAAATTGAGTAAGTAGTCTGTGTGTGTGAGTCTAGGGCATTCGTGTCTCCACATGGCATGGCAGTCATCTAAGAAAGGCAGCCATTTACTTCGAAAAACTAGTCTGAAACTTGATTTCTGTGGAGTCAGCCTTTAACTGCAGAATTCTGATCCTCTGGATAATCAAACAATCAAAAAAGAGATTTGTCTTTATTTTTAACATTATATAAATGAATCAGCTCTCATATTGCAGTACAAACGATTGGCAGAAAGTATTGTATGTGACTTTTTTTTCTTGTTTTCTCTGACCCAGGTCATCTGCAAAGCAAAACTGAATCAAAGGGGCAACCCATTCATTACAAAGCCTTTTACTCTGCTCTCCACCTGAGGCTTTTCAGCATAAACACACAGGCTCCATTTTAGTGGAACTAAAATAATAACAACAAATGTTACCGTGTAATTCTGTTAACTCCTTCACAATATATTACTGATAGCACCATCACAAATGGAAAATTACTGATATTTGTTGGACATGTTTGCTAGTATTATAGGAGTTATCTCCACCCCCAAAACAGATTTCTTTTTCAAAGCTATGTAGTTAATCTTTTATTTGTTTTGTTATTTCGGGGGCATCACTGCCCTCTGGTGGTCGTGGGGGCTGCCCAACGCTGCTCCTGAGAGCCGCTGCTGGATTTGAACCGCCAAGTCCACGGCCCGCAGTCCTGCACTCAACCACTTATGCCACTGGGGCTCAGCTCTAATATTTTTATTTTATTTTATTTTTTACAAAGCAACCTTATCATCTTCAAAGTGCTCTCTATTTCACTTACTTCACTTGTCAAAGTGTGATTCCATTCTTGGAATCATTTTTTAAACTCATCTGCATCATTGACAATACTCCCCTACTTTTATCCTTCATCTCTTTTACATCATCAAATCACTTTCCTTTCATGTCTCTCTTCATTTGGGGAAACAAAAAGAAGTCACAGGATTGAGGTTAAAATGAGTAAGGTGCATGGGGCAAGATATGCGTGCTTTTTTTTTTTTAACCTAAAACTGAAGTACTAAGATGGCTGCATAAGCAGGTACATGGTCCTGGTGGCAAAACTAGTGCCCTGTCTGCCACAAATCAGTCCTTTTTGTCATACTCAGTTACCCAATCTTTTCACAACCTCTGAACAAGAAGCTTGATTAAAAGTTTGACCTGGTGGTAATAAACTTCAAATACATTATCCCCCTCACATCAAAAAAACAAAGGAGCATCAGGACCTAACAAAGTTGTATTTGTGATATTGCCACCCAAGTTCCTTCCCATGGATTCATCTGTCTAGTAAATACAACTTCATTCTTTGAGCTGCTCAAACCAACAACCATGGAGGTATTTTTGATGGCCTTCTTTCACGTGTACATCTAACCAATCAAAAAATCGATTGTTTACACCTTTAGAATAAATAGAGAATCTGTTTTCTTCAAAGCATATCTATCACAATTATCTTGGTTTATGGCACTATCTTGTTTCTTCATTGCAACTGCTAAATAACTGGTTACCTTACCTCTGTCCTTGCCCCTTTCTAGCCCACTCTCCTCAAAGAAGCCAGAGTAATATTAATATTGCAGATCTTGACATACCACATCATTCATTTGTTCAAAACCACCCATTTCTTCTGGCTGACATGTGATATTGTAGATTGGATTCAGGAACAGATTAAGAGACAACAGTGGGAAAACTGGTAAAATCCAAATAAAGTCTGTAACTTAGCTAGTAGTTCTGTAGTAATATGTTCTTAGCTCTGGCCAATAAAGAATGGTTGCAATAGCCTATAAGCCCTTCATGATCTCTAAGCCCTTCTCTGACCTTAACGCCACTAACTCCCACTATATCCGTATCCTCGCTATCTCCAGACACCAGGCATAACCTCATTCGAGACTTTCCAGTGTGTCCTCACTACTTGAAGCGTTCTTCCTCCAGATATTTGGATTGGGGGCAAGCAGTGGGGAGAGACTAGCTGCCTTTTCACATTCTTCCTGTCTTTACATTAAGCCCATCTCAGTGAGGATATCCCTGGTTTTGTCTATTTTTTCTACTAGAAAAGAAACTCAAAGAGGGCAAAGGATTTTGTATGACTTTTTATGTATTGCTTTATCTACTGTATCTCAACTAGCACTCAATAGAAAGTGGACACCTGATGAATATTTGTTGAATAAATGCATACATAAAAAAGAACGAGTTCACGGAAGACATGCACACAGTAATGAGCAGAGAGCACAAGGTCCTTACGGCCTGTCTTTAATGATGGCATGCCACAGAATCATATAACATTTGCAAAAGGACAACTCCTCCTTTCATTGTGCCATCACCAACACGGTATATCAGCAATTGTTTATAGTTATTATTATTAATGATAAAATGGAAGTAGAGAGTATAGCTTGATGTGTAGATCTGAAACTGTTGTCTTTGAAAGTTATTTGTTTTTCAGTTTTACACTAAGTGATATAAGTTATTATTAGCAGAGATGCTCAAGAGATAGATTTTTAGAGTTACTTCTCATTTCTTTTTGTATGATAAGCACTTTGTTCCTTCCTATTTTCATCATTACTCATTGACTGTTTGTGTCTATGTGATTTGAAAATAAAGATCATTTGGATTTTCAGTTCAGGCAAACATTTCAACATGAACTGAATAATGAGATTCCGGAAAGATAAAATAATGCTAAATATATCTTATTTACAGGCCTTTCCACCCACACCAGATTATAGAGACCTAAGTACAATGGACATTCTTTGTTTAATAATGAGACTATCTTTAATATAAAATTCTAGTTCCAATGTCCTTTTTATCAAAAACACACTTGTTGCTTACATAAATATTTGTGCTCATGGTAAAAGCATAATTTTACTTCGATTGACTATAAGTCAGTGTCATGAGCACATCACAGGCTGGTGGTGGGCTCCAAGGCCCCTACTAGAGCACGTTGGTATTATCATGTCCGGTCCTTCCAAGAACAAAAGCAAGACATCAGTAAGTAAAGGTCTCCATGCACATGTACTAGTGTTCTTGACTAGTGTATTTCATGAGAAAATACATAAATATTCATTTCATTTTCCATTCGTGTCACAATCTCTGGGCATTGTTACCATATCATCTAGTTTCTGAAAGCTAATAATTTGTGACACCGATACTCTCATGTATTGAAAAGAGGTATTTTGGAAATCTGGCCCCGGGAGACAGTGGGATGTTCTAGTTTGAAAGTGTCAGTAAGAGCACCACAGCATACTGTAAACAGACACCTTCAGGTTCCTAGGAAGTTCTTGCTCCTCAAATCGAGTTTTCTACTCTTCTACTTTCTCGCACGGTGTGGGGTTTGGCGAGTGTGCTTGTTGTTTTACAATTCCACATCAATCACTCCCTGAGCGTGCATTTGCGTGTGCTCTGGACTCTGGGGACTGTGAATCATCTGGCCAAGAACGTTGGAACAGTGTCCGAGAGGCCGGGTGCTTGTTCAGATTGTTCTCCTCCAAAGCAGGATATCGAACGTGCTGTGGTCTGTGGAAGACCAAACAAATCTGTCCTCGAAAGAGCACGGCCTGAATGCTTTAGGTTTCAGAACATACTCTCAGCATAGAATAGGGCATCCTTACCATTTGGGAAAGGAGAAAGGCAGTGGGAAAGAGGAAGGACCTTGGTAAGATGGGTTGTCACAGTGGCTGCAACAAATGGCTGAAACATCACAGCGATTGTGAGCTTGGTCTGGGAGGGGACAGTGTTTATCCTGTTGGACCTAAGGTCACTACGCATCACAACTGACTTGAACACATCTCCGAACAGCAACCCCAACTTGCACTGCTTCTCCTTTTTCACAATACTTTTTCTACATATTCTAGTGTCAATATTGCTCATGGCAGAGAAGAAGTTGGGATGCTAACAAAAAGAACTATTTCAGACACAAAAGGCCGCAGCGTTCAGAGGCATGTTATGTGCGAAGGCTCAAAGAAGCATGGGGCGGAGAAAATATCCAGGATTTTAGTTAGGATGCTCAATTGAATTGTGTCATCTCTCTAATAGGAGGACAAGGAAAACTTTGCCTTTCGAGTTGTACAGTTAGGAATGGCATTGAAATACCCCTCTGGAAATACAGGTTATGTTTCTGAAAGACTTCTAGCCTCTAAATTCCTATTTTGAGAGAGAGAATGTCATAGAAATTGATGCAATTAGTCAGGAAAAGTGTCCCCCACCAACCCAAATCATTTGTTGCACATCTATTCTATATTAAGCAGCCTTCATGGCAGAGAGAATACACATGCAGCTGCTAACTCCAAGGTCAAGCATTTGAAAATATCAGTCAGTCCATGAGAGAAGGATGAGGCTTTCTACTCCTGCAAAGACTTACACTCTCAGGTCACTTCTACCCTGTTCTACAAGGACACTGTGAAGTGGAATTGACTTGAGGGCAGTGAGTTTCCTTTTTGGTTTTTGTTATTAAATGAAGGGGGACATGAGGCATCGGAAATACAATAATGAACAAAACTAAAACAATTCTTACCTTATAGGTAGTTTTATCTTAAGCAGGGAGGAAGATAACAAATACACGTGTGTATGTTTATAGAAATATCACATATACATCTATAAATACACAAATTAGTTCATTATAGGCAGGTGGAATGAAAAAACAACAAAACAAAATAACAGTCTTAAAGGAAATGTGGCTTAATTTAGAATGATTGTGAAAACATCCCAGGAAGAGTGATATTTATACTAAGGAAGACCTGTAGATTGCCTAGGGAAAAAAAAATATATATATAAACATTAGAGCAACTAAAATACCAATGATGAGCTTAAAACTTTGCAAGGAAAGGAAAATTAAAAAAAACACAAGATGCTCTGGAGAAGGTTCTGAAACATCTCGTCATTTATGCCTCTGAGGTGTAGAAGCTCAAAACTCACTGCCATTTGGCTGCGGCCAATTTACAGCAACTCTCCAGGACAGGATATACCTGCCCCTGTGTATTTTTAAGGGAATAGAAAAGCCCTTCCTTCTCCTGAGGACTGGCTTGTGGCTTTGAACTGCTGACGTGGCAGTTAGCAGCCCAACAAGTGACTATATTGGTAGATATTGGCACACCATACTTGTAGGTGTACAGGGCCTTCTAGCCAATGGGATAGTCGATTGAATCATAATTAGTCACAACTCTCCACTTCCCAGCAGCAGTGTTGTGTATTGCCCTGTTGTCATAACTTCATGATATGCAGCGGATGCTTATATCATGACTTTTACTTGACTGTGTGACTTCTTCTTTTAAAAAGCATTTTATTGAGGGCTCCTACAATTCTTATAACAATCCACATCTCCATTCATTGTTTCAAGCACATACGTACATTTGTTGCCATCATCATTTTCTACTTGAGCCCTAGGTGTCATCTTCTCATTTACCCACTCCCTCCCCCACTCTCCCTCTCTCATGAACCCTTAATAATTTATAAATTGTTATTTTTTTCAACTCTTACACTGTAAGATGTCTCCCTTCATCCACTTTTCTCTTGACCATGTAATTTGGGGGAGTGCGGTGATTGTCAACTAGTTAAATGTATATGCACGATTAGGCCCGCCCTCTTGTGATTTTATCACCATTATAAAAAATATGCGAAAGAGATGTATTGGGGTTGTATCTTTCATCATATTTATTTGATCTGTATGCTGAACAAATAATGAGAATATGAATTATCTGAGGAAGAATTTAGTTAGAGGGTTGAAGGAAGATTTATCAAGAAACTGCAATATGCAGATTATACAACCTTGTGAGTTGAGAGAATCTAAAACACTTTCTGGTAAACAGGAAGGATCTCTGGCATCAATGTGGGTCACAAATCAATATAAAGAAAACAAAAATCCTCACAATTTGTAATATCATGATAAATGGAGAAAAGACAGATGTCAAGAATTTCATCTTTCTTAGTTCCACACTCAATACTCATAGAAGCAGCAGTCAAGAGAATCAGTAATGTGTTGCATTGGGTAAGTTTACTGTACAAGACCTCTTTAAGATGCTGAAAAAACAAGGTGCTGCTTTGAAGACAAAGGTAAGCCTAACACAATCTATGATATTTTCAATCACTTCCTATGCATGTGAAATGAGGCTATTGAATAAGGAAGATAAAAGAAACGTCAACACATTTAAATGAGGATGTTGGCAAAGAATGTTGAAAGTACCAGGGAATGCCAAAAGAAGAATCAGATCTGTCTTGAAAGAAATATAAACAGAATACTCCTTAGACATAAGGATGGCGAGACTTCAGCTCATGTACTTTGGACATGATGTCAGGAGAGACCTGTCTCTGGAAAAGGACATCGTATTTGGTAGAGTGGAGAGGCAGTGAAAAGAGGAAGACTTTCAACAAGATGGGTTGACGCAGAAGCTCAATCATTTTGTTCAGGCAGAACAGTCATGAGGATGGCACAGGGGCTGGTGGTATTTCACTGTGTTTCATGTAGATTCATATGAGTTGGAACTAACTCCGTGGCATATAAAAAAATGATTCAAAACAATATGCCCCAGAAAAGCTAATTGTTCAAGCATGGGCAAACTTGGAGTCAACAGGTTGTTTTAACTAAACGCAGTAGATCTTTGTCTACATAATCTGACCTGAGACAGGCATGAGAGTAGAATCAATGACTGTTATTTGACACCACCGAATTTGCGGTGGCTTGTGATACAGTATGAACCAAAACAGAGGACTTGAAAGGTGAACGTGTTTACAGGATGAATTCAGGAAAAGGAGTCAGGGGCAAAAAACCTAGTAAGAAATCAGAGAGCTTGGAGGAAAATAATGAAAATCATAACTCAGGCAAATTTTCAAAGCAGACATGGTCAAATACACAAATAGCTGATAAAGAGCATAAACCAAACCATTTCCTTTGTAAACGGAAGTTCATTTATAATTGACCTTTACCAAAACATTACAACCATTTGGTGGCAGTAGAAATCACATTGCAGTGACCTGAAGAATAAGTGGAATGGGAGGAAGCAGAAAGGACTATAGACCTATAGACCACACTGGAGTGTTGCAATAAATACAGAGGCAGGTGTCAAAGGTTAATACAGTAACAACAAAGCAAAGTGAGGAGTTGCCATACGAGGGAGAATCAAGGTACAAAGGGCCTCCACAAGTTGAAAATGAGGGAATTAAATAGGAAACCAAACTTGTCACCAAGTGGAATTGACTTGTCAACAAGTCAATTCCAGTTCATGGAAATGCTATTGAACAGAGTAGCGATCTCCAAGCGCTATCCAAAACAGGACAGCGTTCTGAGAGATGTCAGCCTCATTTTTCTTTTTTCTTTTTTCTTATTTTTCACCAAGTGATTGGTGAGTTTGAGTTGCCCCCAGACAAGGGTCTCTTAAATGGGCCAAAGGAGTTTATTCTATATGAGAAGTAATTTTTTTAAAGGAGTCTGTTAAGGAGAGGAGTTTTCATCACCTCTTAGAACTAATGATGACTGTTCTTTGTCACCAACTATAAAAAAGTTTTAAAGGGCCTCAGAAAAAAATTATGCAGCAATATTTTCAAAAACGCTTTTAAATGCTTGGAATTTAGTGCATTTTTCTTTTGCCCTGAATGAATGAAAAGAAAGTACAGTCAAAAAATGACTTTAAGAAGAAAATGTTTCAAACAGGTTTTTAGGAGAGAGGGAAGTATTTGATAGAGAGTGACGAATCTATCAGAGGGAGAACAAAGGTTTCCAAAAAAAAAAAAATCGAGGTGTCTCTTCCTCAGACACAGCAGTTCCTGGTCAGTAAGGATAAACTTGGGACTCAGAATCGGAAGGTCAAAATCTTTCTTTTCTGTTGACTTCTATTTTCTCCGTGAAGTTGAAGGCTTGTCATCCACTGAGTGAATGATCCTGTGACCACCTTCTTATTCTTATTCTAAGCATGACCAAACTTTCTCACTTACCGAGTTTTGCATGCCTCAACTCCTTTTATATTTGAACCTCCTGATGGTTCTTCCTAAATTCATCTGAAGCTCATGAGTACATGTGGGAGTTCCAATTGGTCACATTTTGGAAGGTAATATGATAATTTATATTAAGATGTTAAATGAGCATACACTTTGATTTAGCAATCCCATTTCTAGAGACATAAACATGATAAACACAAAAATGGAAAATGATGCATGTACAAGATTAAGAATTTAAAATTGTTTTAGTGAAATGGACAAAATTTAAATATACATGAATAGGAAGGCTTTTAAATTTCATTTTCTTCATTGTTGTTGAGGCTATGCGTAGCAAAACATATACCAATTCAAGTTTTAAAGTATACAATTCAGTGAATTATTATACTTCCAGTTGTGCAAAAATTCTCACCCTTTTGGGGGATTTTCTTGCCCCGTTAATATAAATTCACAGCTCCCTAAGGTTTCCATCTAGACTTTCTAGTTGATGTCTAGGTGATGCTGGTGGCATGGGGGATTAAACAATGGGCTGCTTATTTCAAGGTCAGCAGTTCAAACCCACCAGCCTCCAAATGGCAGAAAGATGAGGGTGTCTGCTGCCTTAAAGACTAAGAATCTTGAAAATTCTAAAGAACAACTCTATTCTGTCTCTGGTATCGCTACTCCCATTCCTTTTCCTAGGGGGTTGATATGACCTGGATTCTGTGTGTTGTGAGCTCTTATCTATACCAGTGTACATGTTCTGATCTAGCCAGAACTGAAAAGCAGGACTGGGATCATGATAGTGGGTGGTGGGGGCAGGGGTGATGAAGCCTCAAGGAACCAGAGGAGCATTCTGTTTCATCAGTGTTACACGCTGCCCTGATTGATTCATCCCTTCCTTGTGACCCTTCTGTGAGCATGCCCTATTGTCTACAGATGAGTTTGGGGTCTCTATGACCACCACCCCCTGATTCTCAACAATGTGCTTTTTGTTTTGTTATGGGTCTTCTGATGTCTGTTACCGGATCACATTGATTTCTCATGATCTTGCCACTGGTGGGCTGGTCTGCTTCTTCTATTTGGGCCTGCAGCTTCTCTGCCAGATGGCCATGTGTTTAATTTCAAGCCTTTAAGACCCCAGACTCTATATCTTTGGTTTGCCAGCCACTATCAGCTTTCTTCACCACATTTGTTTGTGCACCTATTTTGTTTTCTGTGATTATATCAGGAGGGAGATCACCACAGAATGCCAGATTGTTAGAACAAAGTGTTCTTGTGCTGTGGCAGGGTTTGAGCAGAAGCCCAAAGTCTGTCCACTTCTTCAGTGTATTTCCATATAAATATATGTACATAATTCATTTTTATGAATTAATATATTTACATAAGTGCACATCTATGTTTATGCCTCTATCTCTAGCTTCACTTCCTAGATCTTTCTTCTGTTCCCTTTTATCTTCCTTCAAGGCAGATATTTTTTTATACACACTGATCTATATCGATGTCTATAACAGTGTTTTCTAATAAATTACAACTAATGGTATAGTTTGGTAACATGCTATTCCATTTGTGAAATTATTTATACTGAATTTTATGTGAAAGGTTGTAAATATACCCTAAAATGTTAGTGGAAGTATATGGAGACGATTTTATTTTATATAGGTTACATTTTAATAACCATGTTACACCCCACTAACCTAAGCATATAACAATAATCATACATTTTTAGTGTTTTTATTTGTTATATTTTTTCCTTAGGAATTTAGTACGAGGCTAACCCCGGTGGCGTAGTGGTTGAGTGCGGGATTGCGAGTCACTGCTTGGCGGTTCAAATCTAGCAGCAGCTCTCCAGAAGCAAGGCTGGGTAGCTCCCATGACCACCAGAGGGCAGTGATGTCCCCCCCCCCCCAAAAAAAAAAAGAATTTAGTACGGGTCTTTGGTCTATGCCAAAGTGAAGTGGAGGAAATTACTTTATATCCACCAATCGGGGGCCCTCCTGCATCAACTTCCTGCTTCCTGTTCATCAGTTCCTACAACTACATGAGTCGGCGAACCCTTCAGTTTACATGTAATCTAACACCTATATACTTGAACCATATTGGTCTGACCTATTTCTACAACAGTATAAGCCATTTCTTGACATAAATGTCTTTCTATATGCATACAAACACAAATGTCACCAGTTTTGTCTCACTGGAGAACACAACATAACCCAGTGATCCTTTAGACATAGTAGAATGACCCCATAACATATCCAGAGCTGTACATCTTTCTCTCAAAGAACAGAGAGTCGCTTCAAAACTAAACTTGTTCTTTGTATTTTCTGCTATTGAAGTCCTCAACCCTACTCCCTAGATTATCCTGACTTCACATATGAGATAAATTACTAGGGTATGAATATCAATACCAGATGCCAAGTATTGACATTCAACAAATTATAAAGCAAATAATATTCTGAAGCAAATGTGAAAGTATAAAAAACTACATCTATCCCCAACTTCCAGACTCTGCAGCAATTTCAACAACCTCTACCATTAATTTAACATACAAAAGAAATGTACAACTCCTCTATAAAGGACCTTATGTGACTTGAATAGATGAGATACTTGACGTTGACTGGCAGGGAAGGCAGTTATTTGTGGGGACGTTGAGGTAACTTCATGAATATTATGCTCAGAACATCTTCCTTGACAATCATTGTCTCATTTCTCTTCTGCTACAAGTGCTTAGTTCCTCCCAAGGAACACTCTGTGACTTAACCAACAGTGGAAAATGGTCAACAATAGCCTTTGGTGGTTGTCAGGTACCCATGAGTCAGTTTTGACTTACACCAACTTTATGCGCAAGAAAATAGATTAAAACATGGCCCTGTCTTATGCCATCTCACAATTGTAACTATGAATGAGTATATTGTTATAACCATGTGCAATCCTTTGTTTTGAGGGTCTTCTTTTTAATTGACTTTCTACTTTCCCAAATGCTAAGATCTATTTTGTACTCTCCCAAGTGCACTCCACATAAAGAAGATCCAAAGAGAAGCCTGAAGTGAATTTCAGTCCACACAGGCTTGGCAATTTCATTCCCTGACCTGCTGTAAAAAGTGATTGTCAGGTGAATGGGACTTTAGAGCAGGTCAATGGAAACCATCCCCAGAGAATTATATGCTTCCTTTTCTCCTAAGTTTCTCTTTTTATTTGTACCTTTTGTGCTACGCTTGTCTCTAATTCTCACTGTTCATTGGAAGTGATTTGCTCAGGAAACAGAAAGTCACTTTGCTTCTTTCCAAATGTCAATCTGTAGGACTTTCCCACACACTTGTAGAATCATATCAGCGATAAAAGGACTCCCAAATCAGAGGCTTTAATTACAATCACTATCGAGGGCACATCAGCGTCTCAATAACAACTAAGTGTTCAAAGTACAGTTCTGTCAGTGACCCAGATTTTTCAGACTCTGAGAAGTTTCATCATTTCCTTGTATCATATTTTTTAGAAGTTAGGAATATGCCTCAAAGAATAAACTTAAAGACTTCAATTTTCACACTTGGTTCATTTTGCATATAATTAACACATTCTAGTTCTCTTCCCCCACTTCATTTAAAACATTAACTTGCCATCCAGCTCACAAGAGTATTTGTGGATTATTGGAATGCAGCTGAGAAACCCAGTCGGTTTGGCAGAAGCTTCATCCAGGGACATCTGACACCCAATGTACCGAGAATGGGTCTCTGCAAACTTGTGGAGAAGCAAAGTTTTGCGTGTCTCCTTCTTGGTCTCATGGCTCAGTTCCACCCCCTTCCTACACCCTGCTTCCTGGAATGCAAATTTGATGGCAGGGGCTCCCAAAATCATATGGCAGTGCTCTTGAGGATGGAGGCTGCATTCTAAAATGGAAAAACAGACACGGAGGTGGAATGTGGGCTCCTGATGAACACGGAGCCTCTAGTTTATTCCAGGCTGGCACATTTCCGAATGGGCTGGGCACCCTGTATTAGATGCTGCCAAGTCAGTTCCAACACAGAGCAACCTCTTGTACAATGGAATGAAAAACCACCCGGTCCTGCTCTATCCTCACACCTGTTCTGATGTTTGAGCCCCCTGGTGCCGCCACCGTGTCAATCTCACCATCCTAGGTTTTCACCAGCTAAGAAGACCCAAGAGACTCTTCTATCCATCACGAGACCTTGGCTAGGAACTGCCCAGTCTTCCAAACAGGGCAATTCTTCCCCAGCTGAACAATTAGTCATTGAAAAAGAAAACAAAACACACAAATCCTATTATTCTCAGAAGAATTTATGAGTTTGACTTATGGTACTGGCATAAAAAATGAAAGTATGATGGGATGCCAAAAGGACGAGCAAGTATGTCTTGGAAGACGTGTGGCCAGAGATCTCCTTAGAAGCAAGGATGGCAAGACCTCATCTTATATACTTTGGACATGTCGTCAGGAGAGACCAGTCCCTGGAGAAGGGCTTCATGCTTGGTGAAGAGAAGGACATCAAAAAAAAAAAAAAAAAGATCCTCAATGAAGTGAATGGATACAGTAGCTTCAATAATGGAAGTGAATGGATACAGTAGCTTCATCAATGGACTCAAGCCTCAAACAATTGTGAGGATGGTGTAGGACTGGCCAGTACTTTGTTCTGTTGTGCATAGGGCTAGGTCAGAACCAATCTAATGGCACCTGACAACACAAACAACATTGCTCTCCAAACTCTGCTGGAAAAGTATCCATCAAAATACATTTTCTGATAGAGAGAGGAGACTCTCAACCCAATTCACCCCAAAGCTTGTCTGAGGCTACACTGTCCTTTGATTTTCCTCTGCATATGACTGTGGGCTTCCATGCCATATTTCATATCCCACATTAATAGCTATTGTTTTCCCTTGAAAACCTGAGGCATTTGTTAGATGTTTCTTTTTAATCAAGATTTTGATTTAGCCTTAAGTCTCTTCATCATAAAAATATGATAGAGAGCACATTAAGGCAAATATAAGATCTGGTTGTAAAACTTGATAATTTGCACAGGTCATTTACTCATGGTGAACTTTGATTATTATCTCAAGTGGCCAAGATAGTATCTGGTTCTCCTACTTCATGATCATTATATGTATCAGATAAAAACAAAAAGCATATCAATAGGAATGAGGGGGAGAGCAGAGTGGTGACCCAAAGCCCATCGGTAGTCAATTGGATATCCCCTTGGCAGAATGGCCACCAGAAAGAGACAAATCAGTCAAGGTGCGGTATAGCACTGAGGAAATACACAACCTTCCTGTAGTTCTTTAATGTTTCCTTCACTCACCCCCACGATCATGACCCCAGTTTTATCTTACTTATCTGACTAGACCAGAACATGCATACTGGTATAGAAAAGAACTCAAAACACAGGGAATCCAGAACAGATAACCCCCTCAGGATTAATAAAGGGAGCAGTGATACTAGCAGGATAAGGGTAAGGGATGGGGGAGTAAGAGGGAATCAATCACAATGATCAGTGTATGGTCCCTATCTTAGGGAGACAGAGAGCAAAAAAGGGGTTAAAATGAGACAGCAGTCAGAGGAAAACATGAGAGAAAAACTATAAATTATCAAGGAAGTATGAGGGAAGGAGGAAAGGAGGGAGGGGGAGAGGGGAGAAAATGAGGACCTTATGCCAGAGATTCAAGGAGAAAGAAAATGTTTAGAAAAAGAGGATGACAACCTATGTAAAGATGTGTTTGACAAAGTGGATATGTGCATAGATTGTGAGAAGACCTGTAAGAGCCGCCAGTAAAATAAAAATTAAAAATATTTTTATGCAAATCATTTATAAACTGTGAAATTGATTATTATAATAAGAAGCACAAGATGAACCTTATAACCCTTCCATGACTTGCAAGATGATAAATAATTATTGCTAGACTGAAAAGTAGATGCAGTATAAATAAATCAGCTCCCCCGAGTTCAGATGGCTGAACAGCATCAGAGTAGTAAACAGAGCTCTCCATGTTCAGTAAGGGGCACATTGATATACTCGATCATATAACAGGCAGTTTTCAGAGAGATCATTTAACCGCACACTTCATAATCAATCATCACTTATTTTTTATCAGGTAAACTGCCAACACTTGCTTTGACATGACTCCCATGAATTAGTTTAAATGCATTCCTGATGTGTAATCAATATCTTCAGCAGTTTTCAAGAATACATTTCACTGGATTACATCCTTATTAGGCATATCAAAATGAGGCTTACCTGAAGTGGATATCATCAAATCACTTACGAGCTTAATTCTGGCTCAGTAATTGACTTTTATAGAATTGTTACTGGAGAGGCTGAAGAGAGAGCCTAATAGAATAAAATATTGTAATCCTGTCTCCTTACTCTTTCTTAAAATGTATTTGAGTAGCTCTAGTTGGAACTTTAAAATATCTTAACTCACACATATATTGCATGTCTTCTCTAAATATATGACATATTCAGAGATGAGAACATATCCAGAGATCATCTGAGTTTAGAGGTCAGGAATGGCATAATATACTTTCTTGAAATTCAATGACACTTGGCAGCTGGATACTGGGCACTGGTTTCCAACAACAGAATACTTGCCTCCCTTGTCTTCTGCTCACCTTTATCCCAACGATTCAGAGGTGTGTCCAGAAGCTGTGTCTTCAGACTCATCGCCATCAGGAAATGATCTAAGAGCAAAAAGGAATGAGGCAACTTACTGTCCGAGTTTGAGCTCTATGGGAAAATTGAACGCTGTTTTCTTCCTAATACAGTACTATGGTCCTTTGGAAGTCTGTCAATGTCCCCACTCATCACCCCAGCCAGTGGGCAATGATACCAGAGCAGAAGAGAATTACAATGAGTATCCTACACAGCTGAGCAGAGGCTGGAGTGTTGAGGAGAAGCACATGTTCTTCTGGAACAGAAATCACTCACTCACTCATTCACACACTCACTCACTGCCATGAAGTCCGTGCTGACTCATAGCAGCCCCCAGGGGGCTTCCAAGATGGTAACTGTTTATAGGAGTAGAAAGTCCGGTCTTTCTCCCACGGAGCGGCTGGTGGTTTTGAACTGCCAACCATGAGGATACAGTTCAACGCATAACCACTACACCACCAGGGCTCCCATGACTGCGTGCAGAGGATTATAAAGTAATCCTCGTTAGGAAGTCAGAAAGCGTCGAAGTAAATGAATAATGTGATTTGATTTTAATTTTAAAATTTCCTTTTTACTGGTCAGGGAGAAACAAATACTGAAGTGAGGAGACCTAGTGAGAACTCCACTTACATAGTGTCATTCTAAATGGTTTACCCTTGATGTTTTAAGGTGCACAAAAAAGGCTCAAGCCAAGAAATCTACTGGAGTTGGAATTGCCAAGAGTTGTGAGGAATTCAATGCGAACTGAAGAAAAGTTGGTATTCAAGATTGCCCTAAACGTTTGGCATGAGTTAGTAGGTAAAAGGTGCTATCATTATTTACTGATATGGGACAATTTAACAGGCTACCATAATAAGCTTCAGTTTCTGGATCTATAAAATAGAAATAATAATTATATTTATTCTGAAGATTAAGAAACCATCCCATTTAAAACACTTATCATAGTTTCTGGCCAAAAGTAAGTGCAAACATAATACCAGGCATGTTAATAGATACACTATATAAATGTTACTGTACGTTAAAAAACAAGATTTTTCAAGTAGTTAAATATCCTCATGGCTTTGTTATTGGTAAAATTAATATGATAAATTTAAATTATGATCTATTATCATAATTCCACCTTACTGTGGAGTCTTCAAATTAAAATAGCACTTTGATAATACTTTGCCTTCAGTTGGAATTTTCATCCTAATGCCCAATATAATTTAATCTTGGCCAAGTTGATGGTATCTTTTTACTATACCCTGCAGCCTGTACTAACTTCTAGCTGAAACAGACTTGTTAATATACCCTTTTAATAACTGAATTTGCATCTAAGTTTGGGTGGCCTCTAAAGGAACTACACACAACTGCTTTGAACCCCTATCTTGTCTAAAGAAATACACTTTTCTACCTCTTAAAACTTGTTGCCTGAAGGTTTCCTCCCTCTAACTGTGATGGTCCCAATTCTGCCTTACAAATCCAGCTAGACTAGAGGAGGTACACTGGCAGAGATGGGGGTTGAAAATACAGGGAACTCAGGGCAGATGAACCCCTCAGGGCCAGTGGTGAGAGTGAAGTTTGTGGATTGGTGGAGGGAAGGTGGGGTGGAGAGAGGGAGCCTACTGCGGGGATCTACAGATGGCCTCTTATCTGGAGGATGGACATGGGTGGGAGTGGGCAGGGGGAGATGTTGGACAGTACAAGACATGACAAAACACTAATAATTTATAAAGTAATGAAGACTGGGGGAGTGGGGGGCAAACAAGGAAGGAAGGGGAAGGATGAGAAGCTGATATCAAGGGCCCAAGTGGATAAGTGAATACTTGGAGAATGTTAACGAAAGCAGGCATGTGAAGGTGCTTGGCACAGTATATGTAATTATGTATTGTGAACAGCGATGTGTGAGCCCCCAATAAAATGATTTTAAAAAACCCAAAAAACTTTTTGCCTGTAAGTTGATTCAAATTCCATGTGTTTCAGAGTAGAATTATACTCCATAGGGCTTTTAATAGCCAGTATCACTAAAGTAGATGCCTAGGTATTTCTTTATGGTGCTTTAGGATGGACTAGAACTTCTAGTCTTGCAGTAGCAGCCAATCACATTTACCATTGTACCACTCAGTGGTAGAAAAGACTTGCTGTAGCGTGGTGCAGGAAGGTGAATTTCTTTAGTGCTCCACTAGATGATTAAAGTAACGTTTTGAATTGACCCAGAACATTCTTTTTCTCATAGTTTCAGCTAATATGGATTTAATTCCACTTCCTGGCCTAATTAATACACATTCTAAAATAAACCAAAATACAAAAAGAGACAAGCATGCAAAATGACTGCCCTTGCGTTGATTCTGACTCCTAAAGACCAGCTAGAACAGAGAGTCACCGCTCAGTAGGTTTCCACAGCTGTGTATCTTTATGACAGCAGACTGCTTCATTTTTCTCCTGTTGAGTCATTGGCTGGTGAATTCAAATCACCAACATTTAAACTAATTGTTCACGCTACCCCTTTCTACTAAAACTACAAGGGATTAATGCAAAACACCATTTGACTTCCTATTATAAAGCTCCCACTACTTGATGGTCAGTTTAGAGTACTGCAGTTGCTTGTGTGTTTCTATGATGCTGGAAGCCCTGCAACCATTCTTTCAAATACCGGCAGGGCCACCGCAAGTGATCAGGTTTCAGCAGAGCTTCCAGAAGAAGAACAAACTATTAAATGGCATGGGCTGTCTGCTTCAGAGGAACTAACCACTGAAAATCCTACGGACAGCACCAAAACACTGTCAGTTGCCAAAAACCTATGAATAGAAGCAGAACATTATCAGAGTTAGTGCCAAAAGATGACCCCCTCAGGTAGGACGACACTCAAAACACAACAGAGGAAGAGTTGCCCTCTCAAAGTAGAATTTACTATAATGACGCTATGGAGTAAAATTTATAGGAGTAAAGCCATCAGTACTGCCATTTGATGATGAAGCATGGCTTAAAATGAGAAGAAACACATACAAACATGTATTCGTAAATGGACTTTGGAATACACAAAGTACAAATCTAGGAAAATTTAAAGTCATCAAAAATGAAAGAAAATGTGTAAACATCTATACTCTGGATATTAGTGACCTAAAATAGACTGGTATTTTCCATTTTGACTCAGAAAATCAAATTATTTTCTATTCCGAGGATGACAGATTCAAAAGAAATGGTATTGAACTCAATGTCAGAAAGAGCATTTCAAGAACTGTCTTGAAGTGCAATGCTTTCTCTGATAGGATATCTATCCAAATACAAGAAAATCCATTCCATTATTCTTCAAATTTATGCACCATCACTAATGCTGGTGGAGAAGAAATGAAAATTCTACCTATATCTTCAGTCTGAAATGGATAAACTACGCAATCAAGATGACAAAAGACCTTATTGGTGATTGAAATGGAAAATTTAGAAGCAAAGTGTTGGAACAGTAGTTGAAAAAATATGTTTTTGGCGATAAAAACAAAACTGGAGATTGCATGATAGAATTTTGCAAGACCAATGTCATATTCAGATCAAATAGCTTATTTCCCCCAACATCACAAATGGCAGCTATATCCCACGGATTTCTCCAGAAAAAAAAATCAAATCAACCACATCTCTGGGAAAAGAAAATGGAAAAGATCATTATCAGCAGTTAAAATAGGCAAGGGACATACTGGAATAAACCATTAATTCCTCATATGTAAGTTCATACGAAACTGGAGAAAATGAAAACAAGTTCGTGACAGTCAAATTATGACCTTTAGTCTGTCGCACCTGAATAGAGAAATCATTTCAAAAACAGATTTGATGTATTGAACACTAATGACAGAAGACCTTATGAGTTTGGGGATGACATAAAGAACATCACATATGAAGAAAGCAAAAAGTAATTAGAGAGATGGAAGAGAAGGAAAAGATTTAAGTGGTTGTCACAAGACATGTCTGAAAATTGTTCTTTTTAGAGGAACTAAGGCAAATGGAAGACATGATGAAGTCAAAGAGCTGAATATAATATTTCAAAGGTTGCTTGAGAAGACAAAGTAGAATATTATAATGAAGTGTGCAAGGATTTAGAGTTGACAACCAAAAAGGCAGAACACACTAAAATTACATATTAAACTGAAAGAACTCAAGAAAAAATTCAAGCCTTGTGTTGTAATATTAAAAGATTCATGAGGAAAATATTGAATGATGCAGAAAGCATCCAGATGGAGAGACAAAAGAAGATAGCATATGCAGTCAATAAACCTGCAAGAATAAGTCTATATTCCACCATTCCAAGAGGTAGCATATGAACAAGAACCACTGGCACTGAAAGAAGATGTTCAAACTGCATTGCCTATGTTAGCATTGAAAGCATTGGCCCAGAACAAGACGTTAGGAATTCATGGACTACCAATTGAAATGATAGAACAACTTGATACAAAGTTTTGGAAGCATTCTTTTTTCTATGCCCCAAAATCCGAAAGCTAGCTACCTAGCCAACTGAAAGGAAAGGGGTCTATTGAGTCAACAAAATGCTCACATTATAGAACAATATCACTGATATCATATTTAAGTAAACATTTCCTGAACACTATCCAACAATGATTGCAGCAGAACATAGGTTCCTTGCAGAAGTTCAGGACAGAATCACAAGAGGACATGGGACAAACAAGGGCTATCATTGCTGATGTCAGCTGAGACTTGGCTCAAAACAGAGAATACCAGATATATATTTACTTGTGCTTTGTTGACTGTGCAAAGACATTCAACTGTGTGGCTGATAGTAAACTACAGATAACCTTGAGAGGAATGGTAATTTCAAAACACTTGATTATGACACTGTGGAATTGTATATGGACCAAGAGGCAGCTGTGGGAAAAGAGCAAGGAAATACTACATTGTTTCAAATCAGGAAAGATGTGCATTTGAGTTGCACCTTCTTGTCATACATATTCAATCTAAATGCTGAGCAAATAATCAGAGAAACTGGAATAAGTGAAAAAGAATGCAGCACCAGGTTTAGATGAAGTCTTATTAACAACCAGTGAAGTGGACTTGGCTCTTGCTAACGAAGATCAAGAATTGTAGGCTTCAGTATGAATTAAAAACCAATGTAAACAAAAGCAAATCCTCACAAATGGACCAAGAGATAACATCACAATAAATCAAGAAAATATTGAAGTTGTCAAGGATTTCGTTTTAGTTGGATCCGCAATTAAGCTCATGGAAGCCGCAGTAAAGAGATAAACACCTTGTTGCCTTGGTTAAATCTGCTGCACAAATCCTATCTCCAAAGTGTTGAAAAGCAAGGATGTTACTTTGAGGACCAGACTTAAACCATGATACTTTCAATCACCTCTTCTGCATGTGAAAGTTGTACATTGACTAAGGAAGACTGAAGAAGAATCATGCATTTGAATTATGATGCTGACAAAGACTATTGAAGGTATCGTGGACTAGCAATAGAACAGATGCATAGCCTGGAAGAAGCATAGCCAAAATACTCCTAAAAGACACTTTGTCTCAAGTACTTTGGATATATTGTCAGAAGGGACCAGGCCCTGGACAAAGACATCTGCTTGGTAAAGTACAAAGACAATGAAAAAGAGGAAGACCCTTGAGAAAATGGATTGACACAGTGACTACAACAATGAGCTGAAGTCTACAAACAGTTGTGAGAAGGCCCAGGACTGGGTTTTGTTGGGTTCTGCTACAGTACATTGTGTTGCTAAGGTGGAAGTGAACTTGAAGACACCTAACAACAGTAATCCACTTTCCTTAGGGACAAATGTAATGTTGTTTAGGATGTGTCACTTTGGCATCTTCCAGAAGACCCAAGCAACAGCTTAAGAAGCTGGGTGGCAGCATGCTTGTTCACTTATGTATCCAGTGAGTACTTACTGGATACACCTTCATTAGATTCATGTCACAACAAGTTAAGTACTTTAAGTTTTCACAAGAAAGATCACTAAAGAATTGCTCTTTTTAGGTAACTGTGGGTGTGATATTC
>PVJH01027965.1:0-27934 GCA_004026705.1 Nesogale talazaci
CATTACTCTTATCAATCCCTATTAGGCTTCTCACACCAGCTTGTCACTGATTTTGAATCACTTGTTCTGTTATCCCTGGATTGGTCAACACCACCTCCTCTCACCCTCCTCCCCATCTCCCATGTCTCCACCCACAACCATCAGTCACATTGTTTTCTCCTCCAGACTGTTCATCCAGCCTATCTTATCTAGATAGACCTGCAGAGATAGCAATATGTACAAAAAACTCCTGAAGGCATCTTAAATGAAGCGACCAAAGAAAATAAAGTGAGGATAACAACAAAAAAAGCCCAATGTCCATAAGATATATATAAATAAGTTTTTTAATTTAAATAATTTTATTGGGGGCTGTTACAGCTATTATAACATTCAATACATCATCTGTATCAAGCACATTTGCACACATGTTGCCACATTCATTTCCAAATATTTTCCACTTGAGCCCTTGGTATAAGCTCCTCGTTAAAAAAAAAAAAGCTCCTCTTTCCCCTCCCCCACCTTTTAAAAATTAATCATTTTATTGGGTACTCATGCACCTCCCCTCACGATCCATACCTACATCAATTGTATGCAGACCTCATTTGCACACTTGTTGCCATCATCACTCTCAAAACTTCCTTCCTCCACTTAGGCCCCCAGCTCCACCTCCCCATATTTCCCTCCCCCTCCCCCCATGAACCTTTTTTTTTGTGTTTTGTTTTTTTTTGGTATCACTGGCCTCTGATGGTGGGAGTAGGAGACCCAGCCTTTGCTCCTGTGGAGCTGGAATTGAACCTCCATCCCAGTGGGCCATAGTCCCACGCACAACCACTATGCCACCGGGGCTCAGCCCCCCCCCATGAACCTTTAATAATTTACAAATTGTTATTTCATATCGTACACTGTCCAGTGTGTCCCTTCACTCACTTCCCTGTTGGCCATGCCCCAGAGAGGATGTTACATGTAGATCCCTGAAATTGGTTCCCCCTTTCTACTCCACCATCCCTCTACCCTCCCAGTGTCACCACTCCCATCACTTGACCTGAGAGAATATCTATCCTAAATATAAATAAGTTTAAGAAATAAAAATAATAACAAAATAAAAACTTGTAAATGGTTCAAGGTCTGTTTGTTGACCTCCAGGTGTGTCCCCAGTTGAGTCCAATGGGGTGCCACACCCTGGCCCCAAAGTATACCCTTGGCACTCCCTCAGGAACTCCATGCTCTGTTGCACACCCTTAGTGTTTTGCCATGGCGTGGTTGGGTCAGACAGGGTAAAATTCCAACCCTGCTTCTCCATTGTGGTCCCCGTAGAGCCTTGGGTCAGCAAGGGATGTCTCCTTTCATAGTGGGGCCAGCCATATGGTCCTTTCTGTGCATTGGCTGTTCTGAGTGGGAATATCGTCCCCCAGGATGCACTACATTTTCTCTTCCTCCCCACTCATTTGTTCTCTCGTGTGTTCTGGTCAGACATGTTCCACTCCCTATGCTGCAGCTTCAGTGCTATCCTCCAAAGCAAACTCCCCTGGGGGGATAGGTGGCTTGCCACATAGTTGGGATTGGGGTTGGGTCCTCAGAGCCCTCCACTGACTCTCTGCTCCATGCCGTCACACTGCATTCACATCCTGGAACAGCAGGTTTAAGTTTGGTCACACTTTCCCTGTGGAGATATCAACTATACATTCTCATTGGGTGGGTTAGTACCCCCTTACCTCTCATACACATCACCATCACCCCCTTCCCCCAGTTAGCTACCATATGTAGCCCTAGATTTGGTCTGACCTCTGCCATACTACCTGGGCCTCCCCCCAGGAATTTCTGTATACAGTAGCTTTTTCCCTATGTCCCTTTTGCATATTTTTTTGGTGTTTGTTTGTGGCATCATTGCCCTGGTGGGAGTTGGAGGCCCAGTGCTGCTGCTGGATTTGAACCTCCAACCTAGTGAGCCGCAGTCCCGCACACAACCACTACGCCACCAGGGCTCAGCCTTTTGCATTTTTTTTATCCTTTTGCATTTTTTAAAGCTTACTTCAGTCAACTCATGTTATACATGTTCTTTTGCGCTTGGCATAATTCACTTAGCATAATTTTCTCCAGTTCTTTCCTTGCAGTAATGTGCTTCATGTCACTGCTTTTCAGTGATGAGTAGTACTCCCTTGTATGTATGTATCACAGCTTTTTAATCCATTTGTCAGTTGATGGAAATTTGGGTTGTTTCCAACTCCTTGCAATTGTGAACTGTACTGCAATGAACATTGGAACACAGATGTCTGGTCATGGTTTGTTACTTGCCTCTTTTGGGTATATGCCCAGTAGGGGGATTGCTGGATCATATGGTAACTCAATTTCCATCTATTTCAGATATCACCAAATCGATTTCCATAGTGGCTGTACATACCTACAGGTCCACCAACAGTGGATTAAAGTTCCTGTTCCTCCAACACTTGTTGCTTTCTGATTTTTGAATTGGGCTATCCTTGAGGGTGTTAGGTGGTATCTCATTATTGTTTTGATTTGCATTTCTCTTATGGCTAATGATCGGGAACATTTTCTCATATGTTTATTGGCTTTCTGATTTCTGCCTCTGTGACACTTATCTTCAGGTCCTTTGCCCATCTCCTCAGTGCTCTTTTTGGAAGCTATCAGGGTATTGTAGATTTTAATAAGGAGGCCTTTATTTGATTTGTCATTGCTAAAGATATTTTCCCAGTCCATGTGCTCTCTTCTTCATCTCTTGATGAATTCTTTCAATATACTACAGGTGTTTTATCTTCAGTATATCCCACTTGTCAATTTGTGCCTCCTCTGTGTTTGTCCTTCCCTATTTTTGACAGCCTATGTAATCCCTGTGCCAAAGTTCTCAGGTTGGTCCCAATCCCCTCATTGATGGCCCTAATAGTTTGGGGTTTTACTTTGAGGTCTATGATCCATGTTGAGTTTATTCTAGTGCATGGAATGAGATAAGGGTCTTGCTTCATTTTTCTACAGGTAGATATCCATTTTTTCCAGCACCATTTGTTGAAGAGACCATCTGTTTCCCATTTGATATTTTTGGAGCCTTTATCAAAGATCAGTTGTCTGTATGCTGATGATTTTATTTCTGAATTTTCAGTTCTTTTCCATTGGTCTGAGTATCTATCATTATGCCAATACCATGTTGTTTTGACCACTGTGGCTGTATAATATGTGCTAAAGTCAGGTAAAGCAAACCCTCCCGCTATGTACTTCTTCTTGAGGAGTTTTCTGCTATTTCTGGGCTTCTTCCCTCTCCATATGAAGTTTATAATCAATTTTTCCATTTCTTTCAAGAAAAATGAGGATAATTGTCTCGGAATTGTATTAAATTTACACAGTGCCTTGGGTAGAGCTGACATATTTACAATATTGAGTGTTCTATCCACAATGGGATATTCTCCCATTTGGTAAGGTTACTCTTCATTTCTTGTTATTCTGTAATTTTCCTCAAATAGATCTTTTCTTCTCTTAGTCAGGTATATCCCTAGATATTTCAATTTGTGCTTGGCTATTGTGAAGCGTATCACTTTTTTATCTCCTCTTCTGTGGTCTTATCTGATAGACTTCTGATTGTTGATCTTGTATCCTGCCACTCTGCCATACTCTTCTATTGCTTCCAGTACTCCCTTTGTGGAGCTTTTGGGATTTTCCATATATAAAATCATATCATCTGTAAATAACGATCATTTCACCTCTTCCTTCCCCAGGCAAATACCTTTGATGTCTTTTCTTTGCATTATGCTGGTAGCTAAAACCTCTAGTACGATATTAAATAAGAGTGGGGACAAGGGACATCCCTGTCTGGTCCCCTTTTTCAGTGGGATTATTTTTGTCTTTTCTCCATTGGCTACCACGTTGGCTGTTCATTTATAGCTTGTATTATCTTGAGGATTTTTCTCCATTTCTATCTTCTCGAGTATCTTAAACAGGAATTGGTCTTGGATGTTGTTGAATGCTTTTTCCTCATCTATCGGTATTATCATCTGGTTTTTATAGTTTTTCATGTCAATGTGGTGAATGAAACTTAATGCCCTTTCATATGTTGAAGCATCCCTGGATCCCAGTATGAACCCCACTTGGTCATGGTAAATTATTTGTTTTATATACTTTTTTATTCTATTGTCCAGTATTTTATTAAGGATTTTTGCATCAATGTTCATTAGGGATATTGGTCTGGAGTTCTCACTTCTTGTGGGATCCTTGCTCAGTTTTGGTATCAGCATTACACTGGCTTCATAGAGGGAGTTTGGGAGCTTGCCAGCTTTTTCTATGTTTTGGAAGAGTTTGTGTAGGATTGGTGTCAGTTCTTCCCTGAATGCTTGTTAGAATTCTCCTGTAAAGTCATCTGGTCCAGGTGATTTTTTTTTTGTGTTAGTAATCCCTTGATAATTGATCCCTTGTCTATTTTTTGTATTGCTATGGGTCTGTTGAGATTCTTGACATCCATCGGGGATAGTGTAGGGAGGGACTATTTTTCCAAGAATTTGTCTCTGTCTTCCAAGTTGCTGAATTCATTGGAATACAGTCCTTTGTAGTACTGTGTGATTATCCTTTTGATTTCATTGGGGTCAGTTGTGATGTCCCCTCTTTCATCCCTCATTCTTCTTATTGACATTTGTTCCCTGCTTTCTTTGGTTAAATCTGCCAGCAGTTTGTCAATTTTGTTAATCCTTTCAAAGAACCAACTTTTAGCAGCATTAATTTATCCCATTTTTTCTTATTTTCCCTCTCCTGAATCTCAGCCCTGATTTTATTATTTTTCTTTTGCTATTAGGGGGATATTCCTGCTGACTCTGTCTAGTCATTGTAAATTCTGTCCCAGCACATCAGTTATGAGATGCTCTTCCTTTTTCAGGTGTGCATGTATTGCTGTGAATCTGCCTCTGGTAACTGTCTTTCCTGGGTCCCATAAGTTTTGGTATGTCGTGTTTTCATTCTCATTGGTTTCTAGAAATTTCCTAATTTTATCTCTGACCTGGGCCAGTATGCATTTCTTTTGCAATAGAGAGTTATTCTTCCTCCACTTATTTGCTCTTGTTTCCCTCTTCCTTTTGTTGATTTCCAGCCTTATGGTACAGCCTTATGGCTGTGATCTGTCTTTCTCCGAGAGTGGTGTATTGAAGTCACCCACTATAATTGTTGAGGCTGTGATTTCTTTTTTTTTTTTTTGGGGGGGGGGGCATCACTGCCCTCAGGTGGTGGGAGTAGGAGGCCCAGCCTTTGCTCCGTGGAGCCGGAATCGAACCTCCATCCCAGTGGGCCGCAGTCCCGCGCACAACCACTACGCCACCGGGGCTCAGCCCCAAGGCTGTGATTTCTTTTTCCATCTTTTGGAGTGTTTGGTTTACATATTTAACAGGTCTCTCATTCAGGGAATATGGGCCCACCATGCTTCCGGTGCACAACTCTGCTATATCATTCAGGGAATATATGTTTAAAATGCTTATTGGTTCATTGTCTACCATTCCCTTGAGCATTATAGTGTCCCACCTTATCTCTTTTTATGGTTTGCACTTTAAGTCAATTTTATCCGAGATTAGGAATACTATCCCTGCTTTTTTTGAATTGTTATTTGCTTGGTATGCCTTTCTTCAGCCTTTGATTCTCAGCCTATTTTTGCCTGTAGTCTTGAGATGTGTCTCCTGTAGGCAGCAAATTGATGGGTTGTGTTTTCTAAGCCAGTCTGCAAGCCTCAGTCTTTTAATTCCTGAGTTCAATCCATTGATATCTAGGGTTATTATCTCCATCTGTGGAATATATGATGTCATCTTATACCTTTTGTGTTGAGTGTTTTCCTACCTCCCTTTCTTTTCAGTGTGTTGTGCATGTGTGTGTGTGAGGGCTGATCATTCCTGACTTCTTTCCACCCATAAGCCATTCCTATTTTCGGGGCTGTTTTCTCTTTGTTGACCTCTGGGTGAGGTTGTTTTATGTGACATTCTTTTATTTATACTTGATGAGTGCTGTTCTTCTGTCCACAGTGAGTCAGCTAGGATCTTTTGTAGTACTGTTTTTTTCTAAAGTATTTTTTGAATTTTTTCTTATCTGGGAAAACTCTTACTTCTCCACCTATCTTGATAGATAATTTGGCTGGGTAGAGTATTTTTGAGTTTGCATTATTTTCCTTCAATTTTTGGAATATATAAGTCCACTCCCTCCTCTTCTTCATAGTGTCCGCACATAGGTCTGAGCATATTCTTATTTGGGAATCTTTATATGTGATTAATTGTTTCCCCCTAACTGCTCCCATGATTTTCTCCTTTTCCTCAAAGTTGGATAGTTTAGCTATTATGTGTCTTGATAACTTATTCTTGGGATTCAGTCTTGCTGGTATTCTTTCCACCTTCTGAATGGTTGCCTGGTTTTCATTCACTAAGCTGGGGAAGTTTTCCTCCAATAATTCTGACTATTGTTGCAGATAGAAGACTTTGTTGTGTCTTCCACCGATAGACGAGTAATTCTGATAGTGTTCCTCTTCATAACATCAGACATAGCTCTAACATTTTCTTCAGTTTCTCTGATGATCTTATTAGGGTTTTTTTGCAGCTGCTTAAGTTCGCTTGGCTATCCTGTAGGTCACTGGGATGGTTTTCAGCTTCCTCCAGTCGATGCACGAAGTCCATGAGTCTACTGTTGTTCTTTGTTATCTCAGCCCTAAACTCTTGTATTTCCCTTTGGTGCATGGACTTTATCTCATCTATCAACTCATCCTTTTTCTGTATTGTTTCCCTGATATTCTGTGTGACTCCAAGCAGCATTCTGAAGATTTCTGTCTGCGGCACCTCAGTGTCTGCTTCTTCTATGTGCGTCATTAGGTTCAGGACATCTTCTGCCGTTGCTGTTTGTTTCTCCTGTTTTCTCGTTGAGGTTGTTAGGGCTGATTGCTGTTTGCGTTGCGTTGTTTTTGAGGAATCAGCTGCCATTTTCCAGGGACTCCAACAGCACTGTCTCTCTCTGGGAGACTTGTAGGAATGTGTCTTTGAACTCCTGTGATTAATTTCACTATGGAATTCGCCTATCACTTTATCCTCTTGTGGCTTCACTCTTTCCCTAGTGAACCAGTATTCTGTTATTCGAAGGGCAAGTAGGAGGGTCCTCTCAGAGACCAGTGGGTTGGATGGTTGTGGACCCACAAGGGTGGCGCTGCACTGTGCGATCTCACCAGAAGCCGCTATGGTGCAGCCCACGGCAGCTTGAGGCACCACAGGGGATGCGGGGAGTGGCGGGGAAGGGTGCCCGCTGCAAGGGGTGAGCCACAGAAGGCTGGTGGGTTATCCACTCCTGGGTAAAGCACCGTGAATGGTGGGCGGAACTGCCCAGTTCAAGCAAATCACTGCAGAGGCTGGGCAGTGTTTCCGGTAAGTCATTTTGGAATGCCCGGGGTCACTGGAGGCGCCACGGCGGGAGGAAGCTGCCTCAGTCAGTTGGAAACACAGAGGACGTATGAGAGCTCTCCCACCCACAAAGGCTCGAAACCCCTGTACGAAATTGGGCGGAAAATACCCAGCCTCGGGCTACACTGCACAGGGTGGGCTCTCCCAGTTGAGTGTAGCAGGCATATTGTACTAGGCTAAGGGGAGTGGTCTGGAGGTCCACAATGGCGTGAGGGCCAGAAGACCAGAAGAAAAGAACACCAAGAAACAGCAGGGAGGATAGAGAGAAGTGAGGGAACCCAATGTAACTACACAGCTGAGCCCCAATCCCTGAGCTTGGGACTGTAAGGCTTCAATCTCTGACTCGGCTGGGCAACAGCTGTGGCTCTGATGAGATAAAGCCCCTGTGCCGCCTCCAATTGTCCAAATTAGTATCAATGGATTTGTCTTCACGCTCCTCAATTTACCCTTCCATTACTTCATTTCTACTGATTTGCTCTTTCAAGGGTGTATCTATTTATAGTATCTATTTATATCTATTTATTATCTATTATATCTATTTGTATCTATTTATAGTATCTTGGTGTAACCTTTTGGATTTTTGTTTTCTGTTTTTCTATAGTTTCTAATTTTTCATTTACTTTGTCAGATTGCTATCATAGTGTTTCTTTGACTTCTTTTCTCCTCTTTTGTTGCTGTTTATTAGTTTTTGCTTCACAGCTTTCTTGATTTTTTTCTCTGTCTATTGAAAGTACCTAAGAATCATTCTTCTGAATACCTTTTCTGGTAGTTTCTTTCCTAGAAAGGTCTTCTAGCTTTGTATACTAGTCATTTGTTTGCACTATTGTACTTTAGTCTTTGTGATAACATAAATTGTTTGTTGTGTCCAAGGTACCATGTTGTTCTTATATTGTTTTCACTTGTTGTTGAAGTAGTAATGGAGTAGATGATGTTCTATGCCCACTAGTGATAGCTGTTGGAAATATGAAGATGGATGAGTCATATGGCAACAGTTGACTCCATAAGGTACAACAAGAAAGGAAAAATAAAAACAACAATAACAAAAGCAAAATACAAGAATAAGTACCCACACAAAACAAGCCAACAATGAAATTTTTGGACATTCCCCCTACACACACACACACACACACACACACACACACACACACTTTAAGTTGGGACCAGCAGCTGTTTTCTTTCTTCATTGTGTGCTTATCAAAGTCTTACCCAAGTTTGCAAGACTGCACTAATGACTAGGGACTTCACAGAGGACAGTTCTGACTCTACCTTGACCCACATTTCCTTGAGCTAGGTCCTTTCCCCCTTCAAACTTGAAAAAATTAGAGTCTTTTATTTCTTGAGAGGTCATGAATTTAGGCATAAGAGGATTGCTAGATTTCCTCTCACACACACACATTTCCTAACTCCTCCATTACGGCTTCACTGGAAAAATCCACGTTATAGCCAAGCTGCTAGACTGGCTGGCCTAAGCAAATGTATGCTTTGCTTTATAATTATCCATGCAGCAGCTTATTCCTCATGACTAAGTATACCAGATTGTAAATGCCTTGAGATTAGGGATGGTCTTGCCCTATTATTTCTTGCAGCACTTACCTGTCTTTGTGCCTTGCCCATAGCAGGTAGTTTGTCAACATTTACTGACTGAACAGCTACGTAAATAGGAACATTCTAGAAATTTATTTTTCTTTTTTTTGGGGGGGGCATCACTGCCCTCTGGTGGTCATGGGAGCTACGCAGTCTTGCTCCTTGAGAACTGCTGCTGGATTTGAACCACCCAAGCCCATGGGTCACAGTCCCGCACGCAACCATTACGCCACGGGGGCTCAGCCCCTAGAAATTTCTTAGAGATCCCAACTCTTCCAAGTTATAATGTCTAAGAGTACTGAGAAAAAGTGAGTTTTCTCTAAAAAGAATCAGGGTATTCTGAATGATCTTTCAGTTTGTTTTACTGGGGTGGTCTTTGTGTTATTCTGATGCTGGAAGCTATTCACTGGTCTTTCTAATACCAGCAGGGTGATCTATTACTCACAAGTTTCAGTGGAGCTTCCAGTTTAAGACAGACTAACAAAAAGAAAGAGGCTATCCACTCCAGAAAACTTATCATGAAAATCCCTTTTTTGGGGGGGAGGGGAATCACTGCCCTCTGGTGGGAGTAGGATGCTCAGCCTTGCTCCTGGAGAGCTGCTGCTGGATTTGAACTGCCAACCCAGTGGGTCGCAGTCCCACACACAACCTCTATGCCACCAGGGCTCAGCCCAAAAATCTTAAGAATAAAGTGATAAAATTGTCTAATATATTGCCAGGTGGTCAAGAAAATGAAGAACTCTACCAAATTTTTCAGTTTACAATGAATAAAGCTTGGAATTAAGATGCACTGATAACAGCAAGTGATTAAATGCAAAAATGGGAAACAAAGAGGCAGAATCAGTAGTGGGAAAATAAGACCTTGGTAATAGAGAAGAAGATAGAGATCACATGAAGAATATTTCAAGATCAACAATTTCTTCATTGCAAAAACCGGTTATCAACAATGTCAGAGGGCTGAGCCCCAGTGGCGTAGTGGTTGTGCGCGGGACTGCGACCCACTGGGACGGAGGTTCAATTCCAGCAGTGGGGCTTGGCCTCCTATTCCCACCACCAGAGAGTAGTGATGCCCCCCCCCAAAAAAAAAAAAACAATGTCAGTGGTGATTACAAACATGAACCTCATCAGACATAATATAGGAAAACCAAGTCAACTACATGTGTGGAGTGAAATCAGGCAAAAGCTTAGTATCAGCAGCCAAAATGAAGCCAGGAGCCACCTGTGAAACAGAACATCAATTGCTCATCTCTAAGTTCAGGTTGAGGTTGGAGAAAATTTAAACAAGTCCATGAGAGCCAAAATATAACCTGAGTACATCCTACTGAATTTAAAGATCATCTCAAGAACAGGTCTAATGCATTGAACATGAGCGACAGAAGACCTGATGTGTTCTGGAATGACCTCAGGAATATCATACATGAAGAAAGCAAGAAGTCATTAAAAAGGTAGGAAGGGGGGGAAATACTAAAGTGAATGTCAGAAGAGACTTTGAAACCTGCTCTTGAAAGTAGAGTAGCTAAAATAAATATAAGAAATGATTAAATAGGCTGAGCCCTGGTGGTGTAGTGGTTGTGTGTGGGACTGTGGCCCACAGGGTTCACAGTTCAAATCCAGCAGCAGCTCCCCAGGAGCAAGGCTGGGCTTCCTACTCCCACCAGGCCAGTGATGCCACACACACACACACAAGAAATGAAATGATTAAATAAAAGGGCTAGATAGAAAATTTCAAAGGCAGCTCAAGAAGGCTAGTCGTGAGTTAGAAAACCCAAAGAGATGAGCACAATCAGCATTTCTCAAGCTGAAAGAAACTGGAAAAAATCATGCCTTAAGTTGTAATACTGAAAGATTCCATGGACAAAATATTGAGTGATGCAGAAAACATTAAATGAAGATGAAATGCACAGATACTTTAACAAAAAGGCATTGGTCTCTATTCAACGTTTTCAAAAGGTAAGATATGAACAAGAGCCACTGGAAGGAAGATGACCAAGCTGCACTGAAAACCACTAGTGAAAAAACAAGGCTATATTGAACTGACAAAACACCAATTGAAATGTTTTAACAAGTTGTTGAAGCACTGGAAGCACTCACTTGTCTATACCTAGAAATTTGGAAGATAGAGCTACCAAAACAACTGATTGGGAGAGATTCATATTTGTAACCATTCCAAAGAAAGACAATCCAACATAATGCTCAAATTGTAGAATAATATCATTAATAGCACATACAAGTAAAATTTTGCTGAAGATCACTCATCCAGTAACAACTGCAACAGTACATTGATAGGAAGCTGTCAGAGGTTCAGGCTGGATTCAGAAGAGGAGTGGAATAGTGGTTATCATTGCTGATGTCAGGTGGATTTGACTGATAGTAGAACCTATCAGAAACAAATTTATTTGTGTTTTATAAATTATACAAAGGCATTCAACTTTATGGATTATAAAAAACTATGGTAACATTTTGAAGCATGAAAATCTCAGAACACTTCATTGTGCTCATGTACCTGTACATAGAACAAGGAAAGAATGAGTAGTTTAAAATAAGGAAAAGTGGGGGCTGAGCCCCAGTGGTGTAGTGGTTGTGTGCGGGACGGTGGCCCACTGTGTTGGCCGTTCAAATCCAGCAGCAGCTCTCCAGGAGCAAGGCTGAGCCTCCTACTCCCACCAGAAGGTACTGATGCCCCCCCAAAAAAGTAAAAAACAAGACAAACAAAAATTAAAATAAGGAAAAGTGTGTGTGACAGGTCTGTAGCCTTTCACTATACTTATTCAATTTGTGTGATAAGAAAATACTCTCAGAAGCTGCACTATATGAAGAACGGTACCAGGATTGGAGAAAGGCTCATGTGATATTTGGATTTTGTGTCAACTTGGGTGGACCAGAATTCTCAACAGTTCAGCAGCTGAGGCCTCCCTCATGATGTGATCGAGCATAATGTAATCAACTTCATGATGGATCTTCTGTGAGCAGCCAAGCAATTGTGGGTAGAGAACTACCCACTTAAACAAGTCATAGCTTGATGCAATCAGAAGGAAGTTTCATTGGACATGTAGCCTACTCCTATGTAAGTTGACACTGTGGTCAAGCTAGCTCACTTATGTTGAATCTGAGCCCTGCATCTAGTTCATAGACCTTTGGTTCTTTGGACTTGACGTAGCAGCCTGCTCTATTGCCCACTGGTGCTGAAATCCATCAGCACCTCAGCGACGTAAGAGTCAGTCGACGCTGTAGCCACCAACTTGTGATCTCCCTGCTTTGTCTTCTTGCTTCCTGGTTTCTCAGCCCCCACAGCTACATGAGTGAGGAGAAGACTCTAGTTACACATGTTTGGATTTATTCACTTTGACAACTCTATGAACCACTTTTTTAACATAATTTTTGGGGGGGGGGGCGCATCACTGCTCTCAGTGGTGGGAGTAGGAGGCCCAGCCCGACTGCTGGAATTGAACCTCCGTCCCAGTGGGCCGCAGTCCCGCGCACAACCACTACACCACCGGGGCTCAGCCACATAGCATAAATTTTTATATAGCTCTAGATCTAGAGCTGGGATTGCAGCACATCTAGAGCTCTAGATATGGAACTGGAGGAGAAGCTGGAGCTGGAGAATGGAGATGGAGATCATAGAATAGAGGTAGATGTAGATAGCTAGAGGCATCACTGGTTTGCTTCTCTACAGAGTTCAGCCTAACCCAACTCATTAGCGACCTGCAATAAGCATGGCACAATCTTGCTTGTTGAAAGTGAAGAAGCTTGAAGTACTTACTTTGAAGATCATAGACTGGATTTAATGTATACCACACCTCACATCAAGTAAGCAAAACTGCTCTCAACTGGACCAGTAAGCAACATCATGCGAAACAGAGAAAAGATTGAAGTTATCAACCCACTTCATATTAGTTGGATCCACAATCAACTCTCATAGAAGCAGCAATCCAGAAATCAAAAAACCCATGGCACGAAAGCTTATTAAATTGTGAAAGTTCAACGATGTCACTTTGAGGACTTAGCTTTGCTTAAGTCAAGCCATGTTATTTTCAATTGCCTCATATGGATATAAATGTGGACAATGAATAAGGAAAGTGGGAGAAGAATTGATTCCTTTGAATTGTGGTGTTGATAAGGAATACTGAAATTACCCCAGACTGCCAGAAGAACAAACAAATCAGACTTGGAATAAAAAGAGCCAGAATACGCCTTAGAAACAAGGATGGCAAGCTGTTGTCTCACATACTTTGAACATGCTATCAGAAAGTACTAGTCCCTGGAGAAGTACACCATATTGGATAAAGCAAAGGACCAGCAAAAAAATAGAAAGATCTTGCAAGATGAATTGGCACAGTGGCCACAATTGTGAAGACATTGCTCGATAGGGACTTGTTCTGGATCACTAGGAGTTGGAAGGGACTTGATGGAACCTCACAACAGCAAAAGGACTTCTGAAGCACAAGCCTTGTTCTCAAGGAAAGCCGCCAATGGGGCTCACCCTTACTCCATCTCCAGTTTACCTCAGCCTGCTGTTCTCCATCTCCCTGGTCTAGTTCAATTTCTTATAGTAATTCCCTCAGGAAAATCCTCTGGAGATGCCTTTCCACATGGCATTTATGCTACCTCTCACGATGAGCTCCTTCTCATCCGTCAGGTCTCAAACCATCTATCACTCCCTTGTCATTATTGCCCATGTGACACAACTCTCTTGCAATGGATAGCACCCAGTGCGGCTCCTTTCTAACACTCATTAGAAATTTCAGTACAATTTATACTTCTAATTATTGGATATCCTTTTCCTCAGACTCCATAAAGGCTCGAGTCATGATTGTTTTTTTCACTTTGGTATTACCAACAATAGTGTAATACCTGGCATATAATGGCTGTTTAGTAAATATTGGAGACACTTCCCACACCTTCCTAGTTTACTCCTGAAATCCTGGAAGATATAAAAATTCAGGGCAAGCTCAAAGTAGAGCTTACTCAGGGCAGTGCTTTCGGTATAGCAGTTGAAACAGCAAAGTGTCTAATCAGTGTGTTAATGCACAAACTATCAGTATTACTCTGTCTTTGAAGAAAACAAAAGATTATATATATATATATATATATATATATATATATATATATAAATTCAAAAGGAGCCTTGGAGGTGCAAGAGTTAAGTAATTAGCCACTAAGTGAAAGATTGACTGTTTGAACCCACCCAGGGACTCTGAGGGAAAAGACCTGGGAATCCAAACCTACTTTTGTAAAAATTACAGTCAGTTATACTCTGTTTCTTGTCAGCATTATGAGTTGGACTCAACCCTATGGCACTCAAAAGCAATAATGATGAAAATTGTCAAACTCATTTATACAGTGATATGAGTATCCTATAATTATTAGAATTTTTAAAAGTTGTACCACAACTACTAACAATGATTATGTATGTGAAAGTATGAGAGAGAAGAGGGGAGTGAATTATGTAAAGGGCATGGGGGGAGGGAAGGGGAGATGCTGGGAGACTATGTCTTTTTTCATTATGCTTTTTGAAGATCATAAGTTTGGAAACTTGTATAGTATCTTCATATTTTGAGGACTACCCTGCCCTCAACTCGAAGTGGCCTCTGAGCTACTTGCATCACCATCCTCTTTGTCTCGGTGATAAGTTGGAAGACAGGACTCCAGGTCTTAGTCAGTTGGCTAGCTCCTAAATTGGTTTGATGCCCAAACTGAAATATGCATAGTTGGGGTAGGGGGAGAAGCTTCCTAGTTTAAAAGTATGTTTACAGGGGAGTTTATATGTCATTGAAGTAATTTGATTCTCACAAAGGAAGTTTCTGAAAGTCAGAGCCAATAGCCAAAGGAGACAGAGTTGACAGAATCACGGAAAAGCGGAATGCTGATGACTGAAGCCTAACCTACCTACTTATGATTAATAAGGTTGTGTGTCGACTTGCTGAGCAAGAATTCTCAGCGATTTGGCAGTTAACATGTAGTTATTTATCATGATGAAACCTAATATAATGTAATCATTTCCATGATGACTTTTGCTATAAGCAGCCAATCTATTGGAGGTGTGGTCTGCTTTCAATATATTTAGAAAGACTTGGTCTGGCTATCATCTAACCCTTGGTTCTTTGGGCTTGAGATCACGGCCTACTGCATTGCTGATCCTAGGAATTATCAGCAACCTGCCATCTTATCTGCTGACCTTGGATTCATTTGCTTCAGCATCCAGAAGGCTGGCCCTATATTTATGTGAGTCAGTTGAGGCCTCCAGCCTGACATCCTACCCATAGATTTGAAATTTTCCCACTTCAACAACATGAGTCATTTCCTGGTGATAAACCTCTTTGAAAGAAGCCCTGGCAGAGTTTACTGCTTATGCAGTAAACTGGCAACTGCAAAGTCTGCAGTTTGAAAACACCAGGGTTCTTCAATGCTATAAGGAGAGCCATGGCAAGTAATTCACTACACCACACATGGACAGGTGCTGGCAATGACAACTGTGGTAGTTAGGATTCTCCCATGATGTGACGTAACATAGAGTGGTCAGTGCCATGATGGGATCTTCTGTGAAGCATTCAAGCAATTAATCTGGTCACAGTCTTCAACTGGGGTATGGCCTATTCTTAATATAGACTGATAGTGTGCAGAAGTACAGTTCTATTTCTGAATCTGGATCCTGCATCTGGTTTATCAGCTTTTTTTTTTAACCTGCCGATCCCAAGAGTCATCAATGGACTGCCAACTTAGAGTTCATTTGACTGAGCTTGAATTCATTCAGCTTTGCATCCACCAGCCTGTGGTCTTCCTGCTCTATCTTCCTTCTTCCTGTTCATCAGTCTGCTGCCACAGAAGTTAGGAGAAGCCCAACTGTGTGGGCCATTTCTGGATATAAATCTCTTTTTGTAAACATATACATACAAGAGTTACCGGTTTTGCTTTTTTAGAGAATCCAGCACAACACAACCACTATATTAGCCTCTTTTCCTGTGTTCCCCTTTTAGTGACTTGAATACTCATCCACCTAACTATACCAGAAAGTTCTGGTTGTGCAGAGTGCTAAGCACTAAACTGCTATCCAAATGGTTACAGGTTTGAACCCACACCACTAGAGAAATCTTAGTCTTAGGTACTTATAGAGCAGCTTTACTTTGTCCTTTAGGACTGCTCTGAGTCAGAATCAACTCCATAGCTATGGATTTTAATGATAGTGCCTGGAGCCTAGAGATCATCTTCAATACCTTCTTCCTTCTTTCCATTATCTAAAACATGGTCAAGTACTCAAAAAAATTCCTTTAAACTATCTTAGATCCTATTTATTATCTTGCAGCCTTCCATCTGAATTCGCGTCCATCACTCAGAATCTAGGGAGAGAATACAAACCAAATCATGTTACTGCCATGCTTAAAGCTCTTAAAGGAGCAATCCTAAGTCCTAAATATAACCTCTGAGGCTCTGCAGGGGCCTACCTCCTAGCCATTGGGCCATCTTGAACCCATTTTTCTCACTCAGTGGGCATTAGCAACCTAACCGTCTCTTTTTGTCTCTCAAAGTACTAGGCTCTTTCCCATCCCAGGGACTGCCTAGGCTGGTTTCCTGCCTGGATTACTCTGTACCCACCACTTCTTTAATGGTTATCCCCTGGTCACTGTTTAAATGATACTTCCTCACAGAGGCCTTCTTTGGACTCTGCCCTAATGTATTTCATTTTTTTTTTTTTACAATTTTTCATTGTATCCTTTTACTGTACATGAGGGTGTGGGAAGGTAATGAAATGACATTTGTCCACAAACTTTTAAAAGTTCCCTCATAAAACATTTTAAATTTAAGCTGGGTATATGTTTGTGCTGTGTTTTGCGAGGGCATAGTCAACCAAGAAGTCCTGTATATAGTGGTTATGTGCTGGACTGCTAACTACAGGTCAGCTAGTCAAAGCCACTAGCTGCCCAGAGGGAGAAAGATGGGGCTTTCTCCTCTATCACAAGTCAGGCTCAGGAACTGACAGGAGCAGTTCTGTCCTGTCCTGTCCTGTAGGGGTGCTATGAGTCAGAGTAGGCGTGATGGTAGTGAGTTTGGTTTATGATGTCGACCCAACTCCCAAGACCAAAAGCCCAGTATGGTACCCACTGTGCTTATTTTGTGTACTCATAGGTCACTAGCATCCACCGTGAGTTGCTACTGAGTTGAATCTGACTCGTGGTGTCCCTGTGAGTTTCAGAGTGGACCTTATCAATGGTGTATAAAAGGCAGTGATCTTTTGGCAGCAAATCCCCAGGCCTGCCTTCTGAAGTACCTCTATTTGTGTTAAAATTTCCACATTTTCCAGCTAGTACTCCACTGCACCAACCAGAGGTGCCCAACACACACAGAAACCCAGGGGAAGTGTGAAGTAATTACTGAAGACAAGGCGTGAGCATCTAGTAGCAGCTGCAACCACTATGTGTACTTCCCTTGAACTCTGTTATACATGCCTTTAAGGACCAAAGAGAGTAAGTAAAAAAGTAATGCTTCAGTATCTGCTATTGAATCAGATGAGCGGTTCTGGTTCATCTATGCACACGTTTATTCCCAACAAAAAGAACGATGGAGGGCTGAGCCCTGGTGGCATAGTGGTCGTGTGTGGGACTGCAGCCATGAATGACTTCACACCTCTAGATATACCATAATATGAACAGAGAAAAACAAAACAAAAATACAGAAAATGTTGAAAACCAAATCAGCTTTTGGTATATGAAACCCAGATTGATGAACCTGTAGGGACAACAAGTAGAATAAGGGTTTCAGGGTGTGTGTGTGTGTGTGTGTGTGTGTTACAGGGGTGATGGTGTGGTAAAAGGGAGATGGTGTCAAGGAGCCCACAAAAAGAATGTTTGGAAATTGATTGTGGAAGCAATTGTACAACTCTGCTTGACATGACTGATCTATGAAATGGCATATGTATTATTATGTATTAACTTCCAATTAATAACAAAAATTTTAACCCTCAGACATAGAAAAAAAATTTGTTTCAAGTAAATTTTCACCAAACTCAAGTGGAGATCTTCCTAAATCATTGAAGCATGGCAACAAGTTTACAGGAATGTGACTGTACATAAAAATAAGTTTTTCAATAGATTATAGCTTTAGAGCCAGGTAGAGAAGGCCTCAACAGTGAACCAAGAGAGGCAAATTGTGATCTATCGTGGTTTAGAATTTTTAATTTTTGGAAGCATTTTTATTTTAAGGGAACATCTTGGGCTCAGTAAGTTTTTGCCAAAAGTTTTGTGTGAAGATCAACTATCTCAAAGACCTGATGTCTCCATCAATCTTTTAGGCAAGAATGAAGAAAATGAAGATGATTTTATGCAATGAATTGTCACTGGGAATGAATCTTAGAATTACCAATATGATCCAGAGAGCGGGGGTCCAATGAAATCAACAATTTCTGAGGGCATCTGCTGGACCAGTTAAATTCAAGGCAGACAAGTCAGCTCAGAAAGTTATGAAAACATGTTTCTGGGGTTCCAAAGGAGCCATCTTTGGAAAACATTCCAAAGATTTTCTCCAATGACACAGGACAATCATGGACACTTAAAAAAAGTCATCTTATTGGTGGCTTGTACAACTCTTATCACAGTCCATACATACATACATACATTGTGTCAAACACATTTGTACATTTATTGCCATCATCATTCTCAAAACATTCGCTTTCTACATGAACCCTTAATATCAGCTCCTCATTTTCCAACATTTCCCTTCACCCATTTTCCTGTTGTCTCTCCCCCAAGGAGGGGGTTATATGTAGATTCTTGTAATCAGTTCCCCCTTTCTACCCCACCTTCCCGCCACCCTCCTCGTATCCCTGCTCTCATCACTGGTCCTGAGGGATCATCTGTGCTGGATTCCCTATGTTTCTCATGGAGGTTGATTATGAAGAAGTTTTTTTTTTTTTGGCATCACTGCCCTCTGGTGGTCATGGTAGCTACCCAGAGTTGCTCCTGAGAGCTGCTGCTGGATTTGAACCGCCAAGTCCGTGGGCCGCAGTGCTGCACTCAACCACTTACGCCACCGGGGCTCAGCCCTATGAAGAAATTTTAAGGCAGTGAAAAGTAAATTGGTGATACAAAGGCTGGGTAAGTTGGACCAAGGAATTGTTTTTCACAACTAAATGTATCTGCTCATTTTTTGAGAGTAACTAGGGCTGTTCTAGGTGAATTTCATTGGGAAACCTTACCCAGCCACCTAACAGTCCTTACTGACTTTGTTTGGTTCTCTGAGATCTTGAAGGTTTCAAAGCCGTCATTGTGACATGACATACACTACAGAGCACAGAGTTTCACCTGGAGGGTTGTTAGGTGGTTGTTTTGTGCCACTGAGCTGGTTCCAACTCAGTGATCCTGTGCACAACACTGCCTGGTCTTATGCCAACTTCACAATTGTTCGTATGCTTGAGCCATCGTCACAGTCACTGGTAAATCCATTTTCTTGAGGGCCTTCTTCATTTTCGCTGCCCCTCTTCTTTACCAAGCACGATGTCTCTTCCAGAGATTGAAAACATTCCTGAAAACATTCCAAAGAATATTAGATGACGTCTTGCCATGTTTGCCTCTAAGCAGCATTCTGGTGGAACTTTTCCCAAGAAAGATTTCTTGGTTCTATTTGTTTTGTTTTGTTTTGTTTTTTGTTTCGGGGGCATCACTGCCCTCTGGTGGTGGGAGTAGGAGGCCCAGCCTTTGCTCCTGTGGAGCCGCTGCTGGAGATTTCTTGGTTCTTTATCATTTCTTGGTTTTTTCAATATTCCTCTCCCGTACCACAATTCAAAGCATTGATTTTTCTTTAGTCTTCTTTATTCAGTGTCCAATTTTCACATGTACATGAGGTGATTGTAAATATCATGGTTTGGGTCTCCTCCTGCACCTTAGTCCTCAAAGTCACTTCCCTGCTTGTCAAGGGGTCTTGTGCAGCATTTTTATCTAATGAAATGTGTCAATTGCTCTCTTGACTGCTGCATTGATTGTGGATCCAAAGCGATGAAATCCTCAATACCTTCCATCTTTTTCTTCGTGTATCATGATGCTATCCACTGGTCCAGTCGTGAGGATTTGCTCTTCTTTGCATGGACTTGCAATCTGTACTGAAGTCTACAATCCTTGATCTTCATCAGCAAATTCTTCAAGGATTCCTCACTTTCTTTGAGAAAGGTTGCGGCATGTACATATTGCAGGTTGTTACTAAGCTTCCGTCAGACCTGATGCTGCATTCTTCTTCATATCATTCAGTTTATCTGATGATTTGCTCAGCATTTGAGTAAGTATGACGAGAAGATAAAATTCTGATGCATGCCTTCGCGATTTAAAAGCAAGCTGGATGCTCTTGTTGATTCTGCATGAGAAAATTAGGTGTTATGGAATTCCACTCTTAAGGCTGTCCATAGTTTATAAATGCCTTGGGAAGTCAGTAAAACACAAGTAAACATCTTTCTGGTATTCTCTGCCTTCAGGCCAGGTCCATCTAACATCTGCAATGATATTCCTTGGTCCACATCCTCATCTGAAGCAAGTCTGAAAGCTCCCTGCAAATCTTCAGCTGCAGCTGTTATTGGATGACCTTCACCAAAATTTTACTTGCATATGATATTAATGATACTATTCTATAATTTGAGCTTTCTGTTAGTCACTTCTCCTTTGAAATGGGTACAAATATGGATCTCTTTCAGTCAGTTAGCCAAGTAGTTGCCTTTCAGATTTCCTGGCACAGATGAGTATGTGCTTCTAGTGCGTCATCCCCTTAGTGGAGCCTTTCAATGGCTATTCCATCAATCACGGAATCTTATTTTTGACTAATGCTTTTAGTGCAACTTGAACTTCTTTCTTCAGTACCACTGATTCGTGCTCACATGGTACCTCCTGAAATTCATCCTTTTTGATTTTCTAATTCTAGTGTTGTGTACATTTCATTATATTTGTCATTTCAAACTGCTGAAATTTTCTGTTTGGCAATTTCGCTTCATCAATTTTCCCATTTGTCTTAGTTATCCTGCAAAAAATAACAAGTTTCAGACTCTCTTCTGCCATCCACTTTCATCTTTTTTTTCTTTCTTTTTAATGAAAATGTTAAAGCAGGGGAGCTCACACTTTTTCAGCATGCGAGCTACTTATAAAATAATCAAGTCAAAATGATCTACCAACTACAAAAATGCAAAACATATATTTATTTATTTTTGTTTTTCTTTGAAGGGGCTTCACTGCCCTCTGGTGGTGGGAGTAGGAGGCCCACCCTTGCTCTTGGAAAGCTGCTGTTGGATTTGAACCTCAAACCCAGTGGGCCACAGTCCGGCGCACAACAACTATGCCACTGGGGCTCAGCCCCATATATTTATTTTTATTCATTACACTTATCCATAAATGCATGTACTATGTACTATGTATGTTTATGTACCTTGCATAACCACATGTGTCCATATTGCACAACTATTTACTTTTTTTTGTCATTACCTGAGTTTACTCTGATGACTTGCACTGAATGGAATGAGCCAGGGATGAATAGTCTGGACAGTAACTGCTGACAGCCAGCCTTAAACACACTTCCAAATGATCATGGTGGATCGGTACTTGGACTTCATCATCTGTTGGAAAAGACTGACTCACATAAATAAGTAGAGCCGAGTAAAGCAGTCAAGGAATTACATTTTTTCATGTTTGGGTACTTGCCCTCTGTGAGTAAGTTCCAGAATTGTTCATGTGCTCTGGACTTCAGCTGAATGTTGGCTTGTAGTTTCAAAATCTCCCATTCTATATGAAAGTGACACGTTGTGTGTGTGTGTGTATGTGGGGGGGGGGGGTGCATCACTGCCTCTGGTGGTCGTGAGTGCTACCCAGTGCCGCTCCTGAGAGCTGCCGCTGGATTTGAACCACCAAGTGTGGGCTGCAGTTCCGCACTCAATCACTTAACGCCACCGGGACTCAGCCCAAGTGATACGTTTTTTGTCTTCTTATTTGGTCCAATTCTCCCACTTATTTTAATACTCTTTCCTCCTTTTTTTTAAATCAATTTATTTGGGGCTTATACAACTCTTACCACAATACACACATACATACATTGTATGTCAAGCACATTTGTACATTTATTGCCCTCAACATCCTCAAAACATTTGTTTTTGGGCTGAGTCCTGGTGGCGTAAGTGGTTGAGTGCAGGACTGCAGTCCGAGGGCTTGGCGGTTCAGATCCAGCGGCGGCTCTCAGAAGAGACACTGGGTAGTGCCCACGACCACCAGACGCAGTGATGCTCCCTCCCCCCCCAAAAAAAAAAAACCCAAAAAATTTTATTTTCTACTTGAGTCCTTGGTATCAGTTCCCCATTTTCCCCCTCCCTTCCCACTTGCCCTCTCTCCCTAGCCCTTGATAATTTATAAATTATTATTTTGTCATGTCTAACACTGTCCAACATTCCCCTTCACCCACTTTTCTGTTGTCTGTCCCCCAGACAGGGGGTTATATGTAGATCCTTATCATCGGTTCCCCCTGTTTACCCCACCTTCTCTCTACCCTTCCAGTAAAGTCACTCTCGGTACTGGTCCTGAGAGGATCATCTGTCCTGGATTCCCTGTTTCCAGTTCCCATCTGTACCAGTGTACATCCTCAGATCTAGCCATACATGTGAGGTAGAATTGGGATCATGATAGTGGGGAGGGGCTGGGGGGAGTAAGTAGAAGCATTGAAGAACTAGAGAAAAGTTGTATGTTTCATTTTGCTACACTGCACCCTGACTGTCTGGTCTTTTTCTCAAGACCCTCCTGTCAGGGGATGTCCCATTACCTACAGTTGGACTTTGAGTCCCCAGTCTGTACTCCCCACCCGATCTTATTTTAAGAGAAAAAAATCAAGGTCTAAAAATAGCGATAACTTAGCTCGTTGTTTTGATTGACTGCACTGTAAATCAATTAAGTCACAAGATTGATGATAGGCTTACATCTATTTTTTTTTTAGGCATCACTGCCCTCTGGTGGTGGGAGTAGGCGGTCCAGCCTTTGCTCCTGTGGAGCTGGAATTGAACCTCCATCCCAGTGGGCCGCGTCCCGCGCACAACCACTACGCCACCGGGGCTCAGCCCACATCTATTTTTTTATTGCTATGCTGTCTACCCACACTACATTGGCAATCGGCTAGTAGATCATGATCGACACATATGGAGAACCCCTGCATTAGAGAGATAAAAACATGACCTTCAGGAGTGTATAAACCTCGTTGGAGCATATGCTAAGAAATTAATCATTTCACATTTTTATATTTTTAGTTTAATAAAAGTTTTTATTCCTGTATTGTAGGCCCCCAATTTGCCCTATCCTAATAAAATGCAATCTTCATCTCCACATGCTCTCTATTTGCTCTTCTTTCTCTTCAGTCCACCCTCCCAACTTTTTTCCTTCTCTTCCATTTCACCATTATTGTGAGTGCACATACAGTTTTATCAAATCTTCTCAACTAATCTGCAGCTACAATGTCATCATCTTTGGCTCACAGAAGAGAAACGAGAGCTTTAGAGAAAATTAGCCTTTGCCAAAAGTACACAATGGCTAAACGATGAAACTGCACTTAAACACTGCTTCGTTCTACTCCTCAATTCCTCCTTTCTTTGTACCCGAAGGTGTCTTTTCACCTTGTTATACTTTTCGTTCCACCTTTAGTCTTCATCTCTGGCAGACACTGCACATGGCGCAACAGAGTAGGACAAAATAGCTTAATCTCGTCTTTGCGTGGTAATTTCAGTAGACGTCTTCAGAAGTAAATTAAAATTCTCACCCATCTGCACTTTAGCACTGACTGGTGTGTGGTGTGACAATGAACTTTTTTCTTTCTTTCTTTCCCCCTCACTCGTCCCCCATGAACCCTTGACGATTTTTTTCTCATGTCTTATACTGACTGCTGTCTCCCTTTACCCACTTTTCTGTTGCCCATCCCTCTGAGAAGGGGTCATATATAGATTACTGATAGGTTACCCCTTCCTCTTTCTAGCTTCCCCTTCCCCTTCTGGTATTGCTACTCTCATTATAGGTCCTAAGGGGTTTATCTGTCCTGGATTCCTTGTATTTCCAGTTCTTACATGTACCTGTGTACATGCTCTGGTCTAGCTGGATTTGTAAGGTAGAATTGAGGTCAGGAAAATTAATAGGAGTGGGGAGTAGGAGGAGGAAACATTAAAGAACTGGAAGTAAGTTATTTATTTATTTTTTTGGCATCACTGCCATCTGGTGGTGGGAGTAGGAGGCCCAGCCTTTGCTCCATGGAGCTGAAATTGAACCTCCATCCCAGTGGGCTGCAGTCCTGCGCACAACCACTACGCCACCGGGGCTCAGCCCGTAAGTTATTTATTTCAGTGATGTTATAATGCATCCTGCCTTCACATCGGCATGATTTTTTTTGTTGTTCTGGGTTTTTGATGCCTGATCCACCATCCTATTGACATATGATCACACAGGCTGGTGTGCTTCTTCTATGTGGGCTTTTTTCCTTCAAGTCTCTAAGACCCCAGATGGGATATCCTATGATAGCTGGTCACTATCAGCTTTCTTCATCACATTTACTTGTACCCATTTTGTCTACAGTCATGTGGGAAGGTGAGCATCACAGTATGCTGGGTTATTAGAACAAAGTTTTCTTGTGTTGAAGGAGTACTTGAGAGGCCCAATGTCCATCTGCTACCTTAATATTTAACATATAAATGTATGTACATAGATCTATTTTCCTATACTTATATATAAATATATTTACTTATGTACATGCCTATATTTAAACCTCTATAAATATCCTTTGCCTCTTAGCTTTTTCCTCTATTTCCTTTTACTTTTCTCTGGACCTATTATAATGTTTGGCCTTCATTTGGGTTTCAGTAATTCTTCTTGGCTACATTGCTCTTGATTACAGCCCACCAGGCATTGATTAAGCCCACCAGGCATCCTACACTCTTTTTTTCTGCTCCCCTACACCCTTTATGCCATAAATTTTAGATCACTTGTTGTTCCCTTGTTCTTGGGTTTGTTCCACCCACTTCCCTCCTCCCTTCTCCAGTGTCCACCCAGAACCACAGGTCCCATTGTATCTTATCTAGATAGACATACAGAGACAATAATAAACACAAAAATCAAAACAACAAAACAAAAAATAAAAACAACAACAAAAAACCAATGACAACGAAAGAAAAGCCTGTAAATAGTTGCAGTATTGTTTGTTGACCTAACGGAGTGTTTTCTGGTTGAGTTTGATGGAGTGCCACGCCCTGGTCCCAAAGTCTATTTTTGGTATTCTTCGGGGACTTCATTGCTTTGCTCCCCTTGTTGCTCTGTTGCAAGACCTTAGTGTTTCACCCCAGTGTGATGGGGTCAGATAGGGCATAATTGCTTCACTGTGATCCCCTGGAAAGCTATGGGCCAGTGAGGGATGTTGGGTCTGTGTATCATGGTGGGGCCAGCCCTGTGCACCTCTGCCCAAACTATAGCTTTATTGTTGGCCTCTGAAGTGCATTCTTTGGCAGGGGGATAGCAGTGTGGGAGGAATCCAGAGAGTTGGGATTGGGCCTGGCTCTGCAGACTCTTTATTAGTTCCCTGCTTTATGCCAGTTTGTTGCATTCATGTCTTGGTGCACCAGGTTGAAGTTTGGTCCCTTTTTCCCTCTCCTGTGGCGATATAAACAATATCTTGGGTGGGTCAGTGTCATGTTTCCCTGCTACCCATGTCTTTTTTTCTCTCTTTCCCCCTCCTTTTTATTTGGCCAGATTGTGTCTGGCCTCTGCCATAGTACCAGGGCCTCGCCCCAGGAATGTATGTGTATAGTAGTTTTCCCCCTATGGCCCTTTTGTATTTTTAAGCTTAACTTAGGGGACTAATGTCATATTCATCCTTTTGTGCTTGGCTTACTTTGCTTAGCATAATTTCCAATTCTTCCCATGCACTAGACCTCTCATCGCCCTCCCTCACCAGATCAGTGACTGCTTTGCGTTCTTCCCTCACAGATGCAGTCATCTGGTGAGCTCTGCCCAGGAGGAAGGGCCTCTTTAGGACACTGTGAGCTGGTCCCCAAATATTTCTGCAGGAAGTATCTGTCATGGGGTCGAGGGGACCCACTCCAGGCTTGACCAAACAGGGCTGGAACTAGGAAAGGAATGTTCGAGCCCATGGTTCATCACTGCTTTTTAGGGAAGCATAGTACTCCATTGTATGTGTGTACCACCATTTTTCAATCCATTCGTCCATTGGTGGAAATTTGAGTTGTTATAAATTTTTTGCAATTGTGAACTGTGCGATGAAATTGAAGCACAGATGTCTTGCCTCTTCTAGGTATATTCCTATCAGAGGAAGCCGACCTCTTATATATACATCATGGGTTCAATAGGCACAATTGTACAGTGATAATTATTATTTTTTATGGTAAAGTTATAGAAAACCATGAGAAAGAAGGAAGTAATGAGTCAGATACATATCACGGTAGCATGCTCACCCCAACTCTGTCTGGTGGTTGGCGTGGAGAGAAGGGAGAGCCAGAGAGTCAGATCGTTCCAGCATCTCTGAGATTTCTATTTGACCAAGCTTAACTAACCTTTTTTGGGGGACATCTGAGCCCAGTAGTTACAGATAAAGACATGTCATAAGGATGGGCTATCCCATAGGTCAAACAGTAATGAGGGGGACGAACCAGGGGTAGATGTAATGGGAGAGGCAGGTGACTGGAGTCAGGATGGGTGTTCCTAAAATTCTTGATAGTTGCAGCCTGACCTCTTGTCCTTGGGTGGGGGGTGATTTAGCTAAAACTTCCAGGGAGAGTGACCCATTATCTCAACTGTAGGTGGTTGTTTTTATCTTTTTTTTTTTTTTTTTTAGGCATTACTCCCCAGGTGGTGGGAGTAGGAGGCCCAGCTTTTGCTCCTGTGAGCAGGAATTGAACCTCCGTCCCAGTGGGCTACAGTCCCGCGCACAACGATTATGCCACCGGGGCTCAGCTGTTTTTATCTTTTGTGTGAGACACAAAGTCTAATAACTGGAGCCATTAGGGAGATTAACGCCTAAAGTTTTAGGCCTCCCTGGCTCCTAAAACTCTTATAGGTATGCTGAACAGAAGTGAGTGGACCTTCTTTGCAGGTGGGACAATCTATACTCTGATTGTGGTAGATAGCTAATAATTCTAAGAACAGTTTCTGACCTACTGCGGTTGATCTCCAGGTGCAATCATATGCCTCCTTTGGCAAGTGGCTTAAGTTTGGCATAATATTTTGAGAAATAACCTGAGCTAAATCTTTCTGTTTCCCACATATGCCCAGTAGGGGGGTTGCTGGTTCACATGGCAGCTCAATTTCCATGTGCTTTAGATATCACCAAATTGATTTCCATAGTGGCTGTACATACCTACAGGTCCACCAGCGCTGGACAAGAGTTCCTATCTCACCACAGCCCCTCTAACACTTCCTACTTTCTGAATTAAAACAAAATTTTTTTTTAACTTTCTGAGTTTTTTTAATTGGACTATCTTTCAGGGTCGTTTGAATTTGCATTCTCTTATGACTAGTGATTGGGAACATTTTCTCATATGATTATTGGCCATTTGGTTCAAACCTTTGTGAAATTTCTGTTCAGGTCTTTCGCCCACCTCCTCAGGGGCATGTATTTTTCTCATTGTAAGAAAGCAGAATACTGTAGATTTTAGTAATAAGGCCTTTGGGGCGCTGCTCTCCGGTGGTGGGAGTAGGAGGCCCAGCCCCACTGCTGGAATTGAACCACCGTCCCAGTGGGCAGCAGTCCCGCGCACAACCACTACGCCACCGGGGCTCAGCCCCGGTGTCAAGTTCTTTTGAGGAGATATATTTCTATTTTCTTGAGTGTATACTGAGGAATAGAAGTGCCTACATTTTGAGGAACTGCTGGCAGCGCTTTCCAAGGAAGGTTTGGGATTTTACCTGAGGGTTCAGTGTGGCTCAGTGTTTGACTGTTTTGAAGGCTCTCCATGTTTGTTTATACCCCCC
>PVJH01027966.1:0-28904 GCA_004026705.1 Nesogale talazaci
ACTAGCTGATATTCAGTCATTTCAAGAGGTAGCATATGATTGAGAAAGACCAGTCTCTGGAAAAGGACATCACAACTGGTAGAGGGGCAGAGATAAAGGGGAAGGTCCTTGATGAGATGGAGTGACAGTGACTGCAAGAATGGTCTCAAACATAACACTTGTGAGAATGGCGCTGGATGGGGTGGGGATTCCTTCCGTTGTACACAGGGTAGCTATCATTCGGACCTGACTCATAACAGCTAACTTTAGCAGCAACAGCTGAAATATTTCAACAAGCAGATGAAACCCTGGAAACACTCATCTAGGCAAGAAATTTGGAATACAGTTACCTGGCCAATTGACTGGAAGAGGTCCTACATTTACGCCCATTCTAAATAAAGGTGTCAGGGGATGCCATTGCTGACATCAGATGGATTTTGGCTGGAGACAGATAACACCAGAAAGATGTTTGCTTGCATTTTATCGACTGTGCAAAAACATTATACTATGTGGATAGCCTTGTGTTAGTCCGAGTAAACTAGAGGAACAAATTTCATAGACATGCATATTGATATAAGGAAAAGGTTTATATATAAGAGAAATAGGACATTAAGAAAGCATCCCAAACCAGTCCAGTACAAAGTCATAAGCCTGATATTAACCCATATGCCCGATATCAGTCTATAACGTCTCCTTACGACTCACGAAGTCACAGGTCAGTGGGTGCAGAGTCCCGGCACTGGCAAGGGTCTCCCCATGGCTCCTCACTTCCAGGGCTCAGGGTCCATCAACAGCAGAAGCAACTCATCACTGGCAGAGGTCTCCATGTGGCTGCCCCAGCTTCAGAGGTCTGGCTCCATCAGGGCAAAACCGTGTGGTCTCTCTGCCAGCTCCTCCACCTTCTTGGACGCTGCCATCTTGTCTTGTCCGTGATTCATCGTCTCTGAGACTAACTCCCAACAACTCGGGAAGATAGTTTCTCATGTTCACAAGGGAAAATATCACGAGATTTCCCAGATGTGTCAGGAGAAAGCCATGCCCACACAGAGGCCTCCTTGGCTACTCAATGGCTATCTCCAGGTTAACAGGCTAGACTCCACCCCTCCATCTCAATCATGAAATTAACATACGCACGTGACTGCCGCAAGCCTTGAGAAAAATGGGAATTCCAGAACACTCCATCGTGTTCATGTGGACTCTGCACACCAACAGGCAGCTGTGACAACAGGACAAAGAGCTCTTGCGTGATCTACAATTATGAAAGGTGAATGCCAGGTTTGTACGCTTTCATCACACTTATGTAATCTGCACGCTGAGCAAGGGACCACAAAAGCGGGGCTATATAAAGAGCGTGGCATCACAATTGGAAGAAGGCTCATTAAACGACCTGTGATAGGCCGGTGACACAGCCGTGTTTGCTGAACGTGGGGGGAACTTGAAGCCTTTACTGATGAAGGTCAAGGATGGCAGCCTTCAGTGTGGATTGTGCCTGAAGGTAAAGGAAACCGAAACGCGCACAGCTGGACCACTAGATAACACGGCGAGAAGTGGAGAAAAGATGGAAGTTGCGAAGGGTTGCATTTTGCTTGGGTCTATGATGCTCAGGAAAGCAGCAGTCAGGAATTCAAAATATTCCTCAGATTTTTTAAACAGGGGGCCAGTTCATTGTTCCTCAGACCATTGGAGGGCTGGACTATAGTTAAAAAAAAAACTAAAACAAACTAAGAACAAATTCACAGAGGGTCTGGGATGAGTTGGTTGCTTAGCAGGACAGGCAGCGGCGGCAAAAACACCCAACGGGCCAGATAAATGTCCTCAGTGGGCCACATGTGGCCCGCGGGCCGTAGTAGGAGGACCCCTAAAGCAAGGGTGTCATTTTGACCACCTTGGATCGTCTGACCCATGAAAATACCCATGGGATTTTCAACAGCCTCATGTGTATATGAACGTTGGCTAATGAACAAGGAAGATGACAGAAGAATTGATGCATCTGAATTATGATGTTAGGGGGGAATATTGAAAGTTCCATGTATTGCCAAAAGAATAAAAAATCTCTCTTGGAAGAAGTACAGGCAAGAATGCCCCTTAGAAGTGAAGCTGCGACCCGCGGAGGCACCGCGCCAGCCCCTTGCGCAGCCATGAGGAACTTGCGGGGCCTGGTGCACCTTTCCGTTGCGCTGCGCATCCAGCCCAACCATGGCCGGGTCTTCTTCGAGGTGGACCGGCAGCGCTTCGGCCAGAACGGCTGCTCACCGGCTCCTCCTACCAGGTGGAGGTGAAGATTCCGTCCCCCACGCTGTAAGTCCAGTGCATTCCCATTGGGGGCACACGCGTACCCCTGGAGCTGAGGTCTGAAGGACCGGATGGAGGCGGAACCGTTTACACCAGCAGAGGTGTGACCCCAGCCAAGAGCGGAGAACGGCAGTCCATCCAGATCGCCGTGCCATTTACAGGTATAGAGATCTTTGGGATGGTATGGCAGGTCAAGTTCTACAGTGACCTCAAGCGCGACCACTGCCAGTGGGGAAGCCCCTTCTTGGTCATCGAGTAGGAGTGCAAGCCCCACGAGATGCATAGCCTCATGTGGGGGAACAAGGAGTCATCCTTCTGAAGATGGAGGCTCTTTCTGAAGCTGCTGGACAATCTCTTCAGAAATCTCCTGTTTGATAAACCAGCACAAGCCTTACCCAAGTTCCCCCATGTGCCCTAATGATTTTGAGCGCCTCACTCCCCAGACACTATATCCCTGACATAAAGGATGGTGCTGCGATATATCTGAGAAGATTCCACACTCACTGGCTCCCAGCCAGCCATACTGATGGTTTGCTGTGAGCGGGACCGAGTGGAATTGCCCACGATGTCCCGCCTGTGATGGTTCCATTGGATGACAGTGGCCCTCTATTTGACGGACTCCCCCTTTTCTGTTCAATGTGAAATCAATGTGGATGGGCTCTCCAGCATGTCCCACGGTGATACATAACTTGCTAGGTTTCTCCACGTTCAGCTTGAGAAAATGTCATAGAAAGTGAGTGGGTCTTGGTGCTGGCTTCCTATAATCAGCCTTGCTTAGTTCAGAGAGGGGTGATGATCAAAGGAAAGGGCAGGTATTTGAAAAACATGTCGGGCTGAGCCCCGGTGGCTTAGTGGTTCTGTGCGGGACTGCGGCCCACAGGGTTGACGGTTCGAATCCAGCAGCAGCTCTCCAGGAGCAAGGTTGGGCTTCCTACTCCCACCAGGGCAGTGATGCCCCCCCCAAAACCAAACCAAACCAAAACATGTAGACTGGACTGAATCTCAAGCAGGTGGTGCCCTGGTTTCGCAGGGGGCTACTAATCACAAGCTCAGCGGTTCAAAACCGCAAGCCACAACACAGGAGAAAGATGAGGCCCTCTATTACCGTCAAGAGTTACTGTCTTAGAAATCCACAGAGGCAGTTCTACTCTGCCCTGAAGGGTCACCATGAGGCCGAGTCAACCTGACAGCCCCGAGTAATTGAAAGTATTCTGTTTCTGTCCTCGTGGAGTTGGGAAAAATCAATATTGTGGCTCACTCACTGCTCAATAAGGCTTAACACGCTGACAAGCCACTGTGCTGTTCAAACACACATATGGATGGCCTCTCCTATCCATGCTCCCCACCCTTGAACTTTGTCAGACTGTGTATAGATATAACCAACTATTGATATTTCTCCAGAAAGGGCTTGGAAAAAAAAAAAGAAGCGCAGCTGCATCAGATGGCCTGGTATATGATCTGAGTCATCCTTAAGTGTTTATAGGTTTTTCCAAGGGAAGAAATACCTCTCCGATGACTCACAGGAGCAGAGATGTCCTCCCAGTCAGAGCATTACTTTGTGTCCTTTATTTCACCCCGAGACCAGACTCAGTTACTTCCTAGGGTGTCTTGTCCCACAGTAATTGCATACTAGTTACCTGGGGACAGAGGGGTCACACACTGGGTTGCAGTCTCCAAGGTCACCAGTTGGAAACCACCAGCCAATCCTATAAAGAGCGACAGTCTTCAAAAAATAATAATAATAAAAAGAGCTATGGTCTTGGAAACTCCCAGGGGTAGTTCTGCTTGTCACTATGAAAAGTCACCATGGGTCAGAGTCGACTCAAGGGCGGTGAGTTTGATTTGGGTTTGGTTGACTCCTGGGGACAACTTTCTTTGTTCTGGGTGCTGGAGGGCTTGGGTGTGGAGCCTTGGAGAGGACAGCAGTCTTTACCTCACAGCTAGACTGGGATGAGTCCAGAGAAGGGATGGAATATCAGCCCCCTGCTAAAACATTCAACAACTGTTTGATTGTGGGTCCGGGTAGACTAGAGAAACAAATCCAGAGACACACATATGTATATAAGGGTATGGTTTATATACAAAAGGAATGGGACATTGAGAAAGCATCCCATCCCAGTCCAGTACAAAGTCATAAGTCCGATATTAGCCCATATGCCCAATACCAGTCTATAATGTCTCCTTCAAACTCACGAAGTCACAGGCCAGAGGGTGCAGAGTTCCAGCGCTGGCAGGGGGTCTCCCCATGGCTCCTCGCTTCCAGGGCTCAGGGTCCATCAACAGCATCCAGTGATGGCAGAAGCAACTCAGCGCTGGCAGGGTTCTCCACGTGACTTTTCCATCTTCAGAGGTCTGGTTCCATCAGGGTAAGGCCGTGTGGCTTCTCCTCTGGCTCCTCCAGCTCCTCGGATGCTGCCATCTTGTCTTGTCCATAGTTCATTGTCTCTGAGACTAACCCCCAACAACTGGGGAGATAGCTTCTCATCTCCATGAAGGAAATATCGTGAGATTTCCCATAAGTCTCAGGAGAAAGCCCTGCCCACAAGGAGACCTCATTGGCTACTCAATGGCTATCTCCAGATTCACAGGCCAGACTCCACCCCTACATCTCAATCATGAAATTAACATAAGCACATGACCACCACATTGATTAAATAGGGAATTTAGAAATCTGACCCACACAGGACCAGAAGAGCTTCCCAATACAATTGCTTTATTTCTTAAATTAGATTTGAAGAATATCCTTTAAGTCAGAGTTGTTCGTATTGCCCTCCCCCCAAAGTTTTCGTGATGAAACCGAGTAGATGGATCAAGGCAGTTTTCCAGAGGAAGTCATCAAGGCAGGGAGAATGAGGAGATACTACAAGCCTCACTGAGAGGCACAGTTCAGGAGGAGCTCCAGAGATGCAGCGAGAGGGAGGAGGTTCAAGGTTAGATAGAAGTAGATGAGGTCTGGTTTGCTCTACCACCAACCGTCATCACTGCAGGGTCTTCTGTCCGGTGCACTCCAGTCCCACATGAGGGTGAGAACTGAACAGGTAGATGGAGACTGGAAACAGTTTTTCTGGGGAGGCAGGAAATAGGTTTGTTTTAAGACTCCTATCCTTTTGTAGTTTTCATGGCTTATAATTTGTTGATATCTGTCTAACCCATCTCTCCAACTCTTTTGTGTGTGTGTGTGTGTGTGTGTGTGTGTGTGGCATCACTGCCCTGGTGGGAGTAGGAAGCCCAGCCTTGCTTCTAGAGAGCTGCTGCTAGATTTGAACCATCAACCCTATGGGCTGTAGTCCCGCACACAATCACTGCGCCACCAGGGCTCAGTGCAATTCTTTATTATTATTATTATTTCTTCAATGTTTTTATTGGGGGCTCTGCCAGCTCTTATAACATTCCATACATCATTTGTATCAAGCATATTTGTACATGTGTTGCCATCTTCGTTTCCACATTATTTTCTACTTGAGCCCTTGGTATAAGCTCCTCTTTCCCCCTCCTTTTTTAAAAAAATAAATCATTTTATTGGGGGCTCATACAGCTCCCATCACGATTGACACATGAACCCTTCCTATGTCAATCTTTTTCTCAGATGACCTCTGAATGGTACCAGTTATGTTCAATCAATTCAGACTTGGTGACGTCATGTGTTTTCGGGCAGAGCTGTACTTCACGGAATGTTCACAGCTGCCAGCTCTTGGAGGTCCCTTTTCCCAAGATACCATTCAATGAAAAACAAACCCACAGATCAAAAAACCAAAGAACCAAATCCATTGCTGTCAAGTCGGACTCGTAAAGACCCTCTAGGACAGAGCCCTACGTTCCCTGCAGAGTTCTGAGGTCTACAGAGACCTGTAGATCTTTACAGAGCAGTCTGCTACATCTTGCTCCCGCAGAGTGGCTCGTGGGTTCAAACCACTGACCTTCCCGTTAGCGCAGATCACCTTAACCAGTGCACCACCAGGGCTCCTCAAGGTGCCTCTTGACAGTTCAAGCAGCCCTGGTCACGCAGTGATTACACGGTGGCCCACGATCCACAGTTCGAATCGCAGCCACTCCATGGGAGAAAGACAAGGGTTTTCTATACCTTTTGGGGTGTCACAGTCCCAGAAACCCACAGGGACAGATCTAGCCTGTCCTGTAGGTTCGCTTTGCGTCCCAATTGACTCGCTGACTTTGAGCTTAGAGACGGGCTCAAATGGCAAAACTTTTTGTTAGGAAACTCAGAAAATAACCAAACCAGTGCTATTGAGTTGGTTTCTTTTATTTTTTAAAAATACAGATTTTATTGGGGGCTCTTACAGCTCTTATAACATTCAATACATCATTTGTATTAGGTGCGCTTGTACACATGTTGCCGCATTCATTTCCAAACATTTTATATTTGAGCCCCCAGCATAAGCTCCTCTTTCCCCCTTTCTTCTAGTTCTTTTTTTAAATTCCAACTCCCCATACTTCCCCTCTTCCACTCTCTCCCCCCATGAACTCCTAATGATTTACAAATTGTTATTACTTCTTCATATTGTACACTGTCCAATGTGTCACCTCACTCCCTACTCGGCTGTCTGCGTCCCAGAGAGGAGGCCACATGTAGATCCCTGAAATTAGTTCCCCCTTTCTACTCCACCCTCCCAGTGTCACCACTCCCCCCACTAGTCCTGAGGGATCATCTATCCTAAATTCCCCATGTTTCCAACTCCAGTGTACATCCCCTGGTCTAGCTGAATCTGTCTGGCAGAATTGAGATCATGATAGTGGGTGGGAGGAGGTATTTGAGAATCAGAGGAAAGTTGCACATGTCATTGTTACTACACTGCACCTTGACTGGCTCATCTCCTCTCTGCAACCCCTCTGTAAGAGGATGTCGCTTCACTTATTGATGGGCTTTGGGTCCCCAATCTGAACTCCCCCTCATTCATAATGATATAATTTTTAGGACTTCGATGCTTGATACCAGATCCCTTTGACACTTTGTGGTCACACAGACTTTTGTGCTTCTTCCATGTGGGCTTTGTTGCTTCTTAGCTAGATGGACTGCTTGTTTACCTTCAAGCCTTTAAGACCCCAGACACCACATCTTTTGATAGCCAGGCACCATCAGCTTTCTTCACCATATTTGCTTATGCACATATTTGTTGTCAGTGATCATATCAGGAAAGTGAGCATATAATGTTATGATTATTAGTTCTTGAAACCTGATAACTGATCCCTTTGGCATCTCTTGGTCCCACAAGCTGGTGTGCTTCTTCCATGTGGGCTTTGTTGTTTCTGAACTAGATGGATGCTTGTTTCCTTTCAAGCCTTTAAGACCTCAGATGCTACATGTTTTCTGTTGAATTAGTTTCTATTCATCACATCTAATAGCTGAGTGTTTGACTATTTGCCCAAGCTAGGGAGACACATTCACCACCAAAGAGGTAGAATTTCTGGAAATAGTGATGTCATGTAAGAAAAAAAAAATCTACATTTTGATCAATAGGAATTGAGGGAGGTAAAGGTATGTATAAGTCTCAGTTTAAAAAACAAATTTTTTTTTTGTTGTTGTTAAAAGTGGTCTGTCAGGTTGAGGACCACAGACCTGCATCGTTTGAACCTTTCCTTTCTTTTGAAGTTGCATCAGGCCTGAGTGAACTGTTAAGCCCCAAGTGTTTTGACATGCCTTGATAGTTTGGTTTGTGGGAATTTTAGTTAGAATTTATGATGCTTTAACATGCCGGTGTTGTTTCTGTTTAGGCACTGGAGAACAAAGTAGCTTTTTTTTTAAGTTTTTTGGGCATCACTGCTCTCTGGTGGTGGGAGTAGGAGGCCCAGCCCCACTGCTGGAATTGAACCTCCGTCCCAGTGGGCCGCAGTCCCGCGCACAACCACTACGCCACCGGGGCTCAGCCCTGCTTTTTATTTTTTTTTTTGGTGGGCATCACTGCCTCTGGTGGTCGTGGGCGCTACCCAGCCACCGCTGGATTTGAACTGCCAAGCCCGCAGGCTGCAGTTCCACTCTCAACCACTTATGCCACCGGGGCTCAGCCCCGAGAACAAAGTAACTTTTATTGAAACGATCTAAGGCAAGAGGAATGGGATTGATGGTGGATAAAGCAAAGAGTGGGTTAGCAGGTATGAAGAATTTGATCATTTTAGTGGGATCTGTTTTAGTGTTCTTCGTGCAAGAAGTGAACCAAATGAATCGCTTGTGACCTCAGCCCAGAGGACAGAGGGGTTTGTTAGAACGAGCAGACTACAGCTTGTTCTGTTGAGTGCTAGAGATTCGAAAGCTCTGTCATTCCAGCCTGCCGTCACCACCTGCCACCAGTCCGCCAGAGTCGAAGGCAGCCTAGAAAAGATGACAGGATTATTAAAAGGATGTTACCAGACGATTAATGTTCCTCCCCGATGGCACCCTCTTTGCGAATGTATGAAAATTCCTTCCTTTTCTGTTCGGGCCAAGGGGTTGGTTAGAGGAAGCAGCCTCCTGCCTCCGTTGCATTATTGCTTTGGTAAATAAGACCCTCTCTGCGAAAAAGCTTGTCTCGTAGCATTGTGGCTTGACTGCAGAAACAGACAGAAACTGGACTTTCTTGGTCACGATCGGAGTCTCTTCAAGAGATGAAAAAGTCACCCCGCGTGTGACTAGTCTGTGACAATACTTGCAGGCCTGGTTTAGAGAGAGGAAGGAGCGTGTCCCCCGGCCTAGACCCAATGGGCTGGGTGTTCAAGCATGTCCGTACGAATCCGTGCATTTCTAAAAGCAATGGGAAGCGGGCCCTCCCCGGCCTTGTGAACAGTCAGGCTGACTCACGCCTGAGTCAAGTGCACTGGAGGCTTTCAGTCCAATTCCCCTCTTGTCGGCCATGTTTCAGGAGGCAATTTTGGTGGCATTAAACCCTCAATTGTATAATTAATTACTTTGGGCTTTAATCACACTTACAAATTGATCCAAACCTTTAGGTTGGGTTCTTGGGGCAGAGGTCATTCCAGCGTGCTGACAAGAATGATGGAGGATTTAATGACCCGCGTGAGCTGGCTAAACTGACGCCACATGCCAAAAGCGCTCCAGTGCACTTAAATGTTGAGGTTCAGGTGGTCAAAGCTCTTCAGTTCCTCTTCTCTGAGCAACAAACCAGAAGTTGCAAGCAGAATTTAAAAAAAAATGATTTTATTGGGGACTCTTACAGCTCTTATACCATTCAACACATCATTCGTATCAAGCATATTTGTACACATGTTGCCATCTTCATTTCCAAATGTTTTCTATTTGAGTCCTTGGTATAAGCTCCTCTTTCCTCCTCGCTTTTTTAAAAAAAATAAATCATTGTATTGGGGGCTCATACAACTCCCCTCATGATCCATACATACTTCAATTGTCTGCAGGCCACATTTGCACACTTGTTGCCATCATCCCTTCACTTAGGCCTCTGGTACCAACTCCCCATATTTCCCTTCCCTCCTCCCACCCCTCCCCCATGAACCCTTAATAATTTACAAATTGTTATTACTGATAGATGCTTCTACTGCTACTGGATACACAAGACTCTGCACCCACTGACCTGTGATTGTCCTGGCATCATTGCATGTGAGTTTGAAGAGGACTAATGGATTGAAATCAGACATATGGGCTAATATTGTATTTATGGACTGGGATGGAACTGGGTTGGGATGCTTTCTCAATGTTCCATTCCTCTTGTATAGAAACCTCTCCCTTTTATACATATGCATGTTTATGAATTTGTTTCTCTGGTCTACCTGGACCAATACACTGTCCCAAATATTTCCATATTCATCTGTCCTCTTACTCCCCCATTTATTCCTTTTGTGGAGATGTCCAGTATTTTACATCTATAAAGAGCCCTGGTGGCTCTACCAGATACAGTGCAGTATGGCCTCTTCTGAGAGAAAGATGAGGCTGTCTGCTCCCATAGAGATACCTGGCCTCAGAAACCCTGTCTAGGTTCTCTGTGAGTCAGAATGAATTCGGTCGCCATGGAGTGTCTACATGTAGCTTTATGTAATGATCTGTGCCTTGTTCTGGCTCTCACCAGGTATTTTTGTGTTTTGTTTTTATTTTCTGTCCTCTCGTCTCTCTCTCTCTCTTTCCATGTATTCTCTATGCAAGTTTTCTCACTCCTATGAATTTATCAGGCCTTTTTTTTAACATCTGTTTCTCACATCTACCTCAACCTTCTCAGATAGTTGCAGCCCCATAATGCCCCTCTCACATTCCTAGGTCAAATACTCACCACAAGGAAGCCAAGTTTGAGTGCAGCAGTGACTGTGGTCACAGCTAGGAAAAAGGAAGTGATTGTCAGAGGCCAATGAGCTTCACTGTTTTAGGAGACCAGTCACCTGTTGTTACTGGACCACCAGGGACAGTTTCTTCAGAGTAGGAGTGTGGGCTTTCAGTGCCATCATCTCTGGTGGTCTCTGGGTTTGCTGTGGTGATCCCTGCCTTTCCAAGCCTGGTTTCTGAGTTCTTGATGGGAGCATATAGACCGACTCTTATTCAAAGTTTTAGTATCTTTTAATGTGGATCCTTGGTGGGCTTTCCTCACCTGCTCTGCTTAAGATGGTCCCAAACATCCTTCCCATCTAAATGCCATCTCTCCTTGGATAACAGGATTGGGTTTGTTTGAGCTAAAGATCTTGGCAATTTAGATTTAATTCTAATAAAGTACACTCCATGTGTTAGTCTGGGTAGACTAGAGAAACAAATTCATAGACATGCATATGGATATAAGGGAAAGGTTTATATACAAGAGGAATGGAACATTGAGAAAGCATCCCAACCCAGTCCAGTTCAAGGTCATAAGTCCGATATTAGCCCATATGTCTGTTATCAGTCTATAAAGTCTCCTTTCGAGTCACAAAGCACATGCTGGCAGGGTTCACCCCATGGCTCCTCATTTCCAGGGCTCAGGGTCCATCAGCAGTATCCACTGGTGGCAGAAGCATCTTAGCACTGGCAGGGGGTCTCTCTTTGATTTCTCAGGCCTCAGGTCTGGTTCCTTCAGAACAAGCTCAAGTGGCTTCTCCTCCAGCTCCTCCAGGTTCCAGGACTCAGGATCCATCAGCATGCCACCAACTTGTCATGCTGGTAGACTGACTCCCAGAGGCTGAGTCAAGTCTCTCTTCTCCACTTGGGAAATACCGCGAGACTTCCCAGAATTCTTAGGAGAAAGCCACGCTCACACAGAAGCCTCCTTGACTATCTTCAGATTGAAATCTAGACTCCACCCCTAGACTTCCAATCAGGATATTGACACACGAGTACAGGACTGCCACAATGACTTTTCCCAAAAAGTCCTCCAAAGTAAGAGGGACAATGGTCCTTATTAAAGGCATAACTCCACCCCAGAACAAACAATACTATTTTATCACAAACACTACCAACCACCACATTTGGCATATCTATCTGTGCTCAACTGGAAATTTCTTTTAGAACAGACACACCTATATCTAAAAAAGACTTATTGTGTCTATACTGGGACCAAGAACCTTTGCTCAGAGCATGGGGACTATAGGGCTGAGGACAGCCACCGTAGTTCAGGATGCGATCACTCTGGCCCCAGTAATACCTGCTGTGGAAGCAGGCACAAGTTCCACTGGATCAGGTACATCTATCATGTTTAAGGCACCCATTATGGGGACAGGATTTTCAGCTCAAGGGTGTGTCACCGTTGAATCAGCAACATTATTTTCTTCGAGGCATATCACTGTGGGCCCAAGTTAGAGCACATGTAGCTAGCGAGATTATTATCAGTTCCAGGGCAAAATCCAAGACTTCTGTCTCAACTCTGAATGGTTGTGAGAATAGAAACAACCTTGGCTGATCCAACACCATCCCGAAGCAAGTGGATATTAGCACTTCCACCACAGTGACAATAACTCACTGCCATCCAGTCAAATCTGACTCGGAGACCCCCGACAGGACAGAAGAGAGTGTCCTCTGGGCAACTGTACATCTGTACTGGAGTCCAAGGCCCCACCTGTCCTCCCGAGGAATGGTTGGGGGGTTGCGAATGACTGACCTTGTGATTAGCAACCCCATGTGAAACCCATGATGCCTCCAGGATTCTTTGTGAACAACTACAAGGGCACTTCAAAAAGTTCATGGAAAATGAAATGGAAGGTCACTCTGATTTTCTCAGGCTCCCTTCTGTCGTCAAGAGAGATCGTGTCTTCCACCCAAGAAGAGTCTACCAAGGCAATGGGCATCATGACTGCCCAATGCACAGACTCACTGAGACGTCTCTGGGCTGGACCATGCAGTTCTTCCAGACAGAGAGGGGTTGGAGGGTGTCCTTTTGCTCTGAGAATATGGAGCGTGGCGGGGAAGAGAAGAGAGAGTCGGCATCATTGCACAGCATTGGCTCTGGGGAGGAGCAACAGGGAGGAAAATCCAGGGGATATTGTCAGATTTCAGGAGACCCACCCTCGGAGGCTAGGATGAGCAGAAAGTCATTTTCCTGGTACATGTCTCGTTTCTGGAGCAGGAGAACGAGAAGGGGGAGCTGATAGTCTAAATGTCTATAGGTCTTGGTCCTACAAAAGCTAGAGATTTGGCACATAAACAGTTATGAATACAGCCTACAAACAAGGAAACCGTGAAATCAGAAGAGTGCACATGGTGTCACAAAAACTGAGAAAGTCCTCAATACATTCTGGGCATGATGGAATCTTGTAGTGTTCCTATTTTAAATAATATGAAGGTAAAAGATTTTTATACATGAGATAAAAAACTTTCATGTAGTTTAATGGAAAAGAACTCAAAACATTTTATGACCGCAAACGCGGGTCTTTCCAATAATGATTATTTTTTAAAAAAAATATTTGCTTACTTTCCAATAATAATTCTTATGATAAAATAATGTGCAGTTTCTTCCAGTACTTAAGACACAATGAGATTTACTTCTTCTCAGAAAACACATTGGATTTCATGCACAGTACAGTTATCAATGTATCTTGTGAATGAGAAAATAGTAATGAAAAAAGAGATAACAGAGGGGGTGGGAAGAAGGGGGAGCTGATAGCAGTGATGAATGTATAACTCCACTCAAGGGGAATGAATAACAGAATGCCAGGTGATACACTGGGAGGCATAAGATAACAGAGATACATACATATATTTGTATGTGTATATATATAAATAATTAAGGGTTCATTGGGGTTTGGGTGAGGGAGGAAAGGGATAAAGAGGAGCTGATATCAAAGAGTTCAAGAAGAAAGAAAAGATTTTGAAACTGCTGGTGGTAGCAGTTGTAAAATTATGCTTGATCTCATTGAATTATGGATTGTTATATGTAAGAGCTCCCAATAAAATGATCAATAAAAAAGCTTGAAATTTGGAAGACATGGAGTTACTCTCCCTCAGCCTGATTTTCCCCAGAACGTTGGCTTCTCACGTGGCCAGCAGCACTTGGCCCTGAGGGTGTTTCTCCAGTCTCTTTCAGGCATGGGTGAGCAGTGACGAGGCCTGGAGCATCCTCATACTGGCTAGAGCTGACTGCTAAATGTTTAGGCCACCGAGTTGCTAAAATTCAATTTGTGAACACACACTTAAATAAAACATTTTCTTCAAACGTGATAGCCCAAACGCATCACTCCCTACACTCCAACTCCTAATTGTATATCATACTAGTTTACTTTAGCAACGTCACAAATTTCTGTTCAGTGACATCACATTGGCAGCTTGAAACAGCTTATGCTGGAAATATCCAGAACACTGAGGCCAGCAAATGGTCCTTATTAGAGATTCCCTTCTTGCTCCTTTGGGGAGCTGTTTTGTTAAACATCTAGCGACACACCACCAGGAGGAGGACACTGGCTAAATTTCTCACTTCATGCACCTTGGAAAATGATTGGCTTCTCAAGCTATACTCTTCCTTGCAAAGGGGCCATGCCAATCTCCTCTGTAGCGTTCCAATTTTAGTCTATGTGCTGCCGAAGCAAGCACTCAGGCTATATTCTTAAGGCAAGCTTTTTATAAGCAGAGATCATAGGGGGCCTTCCTAACTCAAGGCCCAAACCTTGCTTACATCAGTGTTGTCCACATTGAAATGATTTAGCCTAGATGTAAAATAACAACACAAAAGGTAACATTATTTGATATAACTGATATCACATGACTTGGGAGATCCATTCTCAGGGATTGAAGGGTATGACAAAGTGAGAGAGAGTGGGAGAAAGATCTACACTTACCAGTTAAGATGAACTCTTGATTCCACCTTATTTTTTGGGGGGAGGGCATCACTCTGGTGGTCGTGGGCGCTACCCGGTGCTGCTCCTGAGAGCCGCCGCTGGACTTGAGCCGCCAAGCCCGCGGGCTGCAGTCCCGCACTCAACCACTGACGCCACCGAGGCTCAGCCCCTTGATTCCACTTTTAAAACAGTCCATCTGATCTAAAATGATTTTGCGGGTAATTGTGAATGCGATCATTGTGTCAAGCATGCCATGCTAATGTATATTTTGATTATTCTTCTGTTGTTTTCTCCAGCAAATTTGCACCCTCACACTTCTCTCACTTTGCTCTGATTTTTGTTGTTGTTCTCAGCAAGAGAAAGAAACACTTACAAATTCCTGTGTTGGATAAAAGCCAAACCAAACCAAAAACCAAAACAAAAATAGAACACTCCTTTGACGGTAAATAATCTGTCCATAGGAAGTTCAGACTCCCTGGTTACTTCACTTGTAAAGATGTTCTCTTCCTCTGAAAGCCACCGTGTCCCTGCATGGCAACATATTTCTGTCTATTTTAAGCCAATGTGAGTAAGATTTTATTTCTTTCTTTGAAGCTGAAGACATAGTAATGGATGCACCAACTTTTTTCCCCCTTCTAATGTCTGAAGTATCGTTCACCCAATGATAATAATTATGAGCAATTATTTTAAATACTCTTATTTCTGAAAAAAAAGTGGTCTCTTCTACCTCTTCCTTCTGAAGATGTCTTCCTGGTGAAAGAGGTGAATTTCTTGGGGTGCTTAGAAAGGAGTTCTTGTCTCATGAGCTGCCTTTAGAGCTTGATGGTCCCATCAAGTCACTGGGCTGAGCAGTGGTGAGGGCCACCAGATCTTTGGAGGGTTTGCAATGGCCAGGAGTCCCCATGACCACCAGTGTTGGGCACCAAACTGCAGCCTCTTTGTTGTGACGCCAGTTTGTGACACTGGCTCTTAGGGGACCTCTTGGCTTTCTTCACTGCAATGGAGGACAGTTCTGGAGGGAGATGGGGGGAGGTTCCTCTCTGGCCTACCCAGCTGATGGGTTTCCCAGCCATTTCTAATCAGTAATCTGGGCATTGCCACTTTGCTCCAGCATAGGCACCATGCTGTAAATGGAGTTTGTCTAAGGAATTTCAGATCATCCTGGGGTACATTCTAGAAGCAAAGCCAAATTTTTTGCTTAGGGATTTCCTACAATTCCCAGTTTGTTTTTGACACTGAGGTTTCAATTCAGAAAAGCTGGAAATCCAAATACTCAATTGTCAATATTTCCCCCTAAATTTCTCTCTGCCTTCCACTTCTGCCTTTCCAGAGAGAACGGACTTAGGCTTCATAAAGTGACCAGATTTCAAGCAGGACACCAATGATTAAAAATTTGGTCTAGGGGCTGAGCCCTGGTGGTGTAAGTGGTTGAGTGTGGGACTGTGGCCCGCGGGCTTGGTGGTTCAAATCCAGTGGTGGCTCTCAGGAGCAGCACTGGGTAGCTTCCATGACCACCAGAGGCAGTGATGCCCAAAAAACAAACAAAACAAAAATTTGGTCTATATGGAGCAACAAAAATGTTCATAGAATGCAAAAATAGTATTGTAATATAGTTATTTAATTTTAAAATACCACATGACATGGGATAAGTTGTTAAAAAGTGGGATGTCTGGTCACCTTATTCTTGCACCTGTCTAAAGAGGAACTTTTATTTAAAATGTTACATTGAATAACAGTGAGTATTAGGAGGAAGAAAATGTTCCAAAATTGAATGTGGTGATAATTGTACAGCTCTTCTTATGACTGAATTAAATTGGATGAAGTGCTAAGGAAATTGCTAAAATTTGGGATATGTATTTACATATATACATACGTACATTTTGAAATGTTGCCTTTTGAATGTGTATTGTATTATTCAGTGATATTAATTTAGTCAATTGTAACTAAAACATACATAAACATTTATGAGGAATTTTGGAGTAGCTTTTAGGTTGAATTGATAGGGGGAACAGCTCTTTCAATCCAGGATACGGTGTCACTTAGAGAGTAAGCTTTTATTTTTTATCATAGTTGACCTAAAAGGAGCCACCGATTAAGATAGCGTTCAACTCAACAAACAAAGCCACTTAATGCCAGAGATGTTCACTAACTCCTAATCCTGTACTGGACTAATCTACAACTCTGTAGAAGCAATACAGTTGATATAAGCAACAAGAACTTTATTCTCCCTGCACAAGTCTCTATCAGTGCAGTTAACACCTCAGTGATAGTTAACTCAATAATCTAACTTAATGATTAATTTATTATTACATGATTTGTTAATCCAACACAGGTGTGCCTATAAGGAAAGATTTTAGAAAGTAAAAGGAACGCGGCAAACTTAAATCCCGCTTGTTTACCAAAAACATCTCCTATGGCATTTCTGGTATTAGCAGCGCTGCTTGCCCAGTCATATATGCTCAATGTCCGCGGGACTCTGAACCCACAAAGGTAGCATAACCATTTGTTCTCTAAATAAGGTCTTGTACAGGAGTTAAAGGTCTCTTACTTTCTATCTGTGAAATTGACCTCCCCATGAAGAGGCGAGATATTATCATCAGTTCGAGAAGACCCTATGAGCGTTAACTAATCATTCGTTACCCAAGGGAATAAACAACATCTGAAGGATAAAGATTTTGCTTGGGGTGACCTCGAATGATATTCTGTCTAGACGTACCAGTCAAAGTTTAAATCATTTATTGACCCAAGGACTTGATTAAACAGACTAAATTACCCTAATGCGCATTCCTGTGATAGAGTCTCTATCGACAATAGGGTTAACGACCTCGATGTCCAGACTTGAGTAACCCAGGTCTGTTTCTATGTTAGTATTTCTCCTATTTCGACAGGACCAGAGAAGTAAGGTCAACTTGGCTAAAGCCCCTCAACCTAGCCAATTATCTTGTTTCAATTCATTACTGTCAGCCAACCCTGTTAAGATGGCAGAGGCAGATAACTGCACAAGACTTAAACCCTGACTATCAGAGGTCCATTTCTTCTTCTTAACAATGTTAGTCTCCCCAATTGTCCCAATTCTTTAGCTGTGGCCTTTCCCACTCTCCTTGAACGAAAAGTTTTAGGTTCTATACAACTCTGTAAAGGACCAAATATTATGGGTCCCTAGGGTCTCCTACAACCAATCGCTGATGCAAAAAAACTCCTATATCCACTCACCTCCTCAATCATGAGATTTACTTTAGCCCCCTAGCCTTGGGTTAGCATTCGCATACCCTCAGGAATTCCACTCCCTATACCTCACCTTCTCATTAACCTCAATCTTGGGATACTATTTATCCTAGCTGTATCCAGTCTAGCTGTTTACTCCATCCTATGATCAGGCTGAGCATCCAATTCTAATGGCTCTCTCAGCGGAGCCCTGCCAACCGTAGCTCAAACTAGTTCCCTCGAAGTATCACCTGCTATCGGTAATGTTATTTAGTGGACCATTCTCATATTAATCACCATCACCCAATAGCATCTACGATTATGATTTCCCTCCTGACCCTTAGTCATACTATGGTTTATCTCTACGTTAGCTGAAACTAACTGAGCACCGTTTGACTTATCAGAAGGTGCATCTGAGTTAGTTTCAGGCTTCAATGTTGAATATGCATTGGGTCCTTTCAGTTTTTTTTTAATATAAATCATTCTATTGGGGGCTCATACAGCTCTCATCACGATCCATACATACATCAATTGTATGCATACCACATTCGCACACCTGTTGCCATCATAACCTCTGAAACAACCTCCCTCCACTAAGGCCCCCAGTACCCGCTCCCCGCATTTCTTCTCCCTCCCCACTCCTCATGAATCCTTAATATTTTACAGATTGTTATTCTTCATATCATACTCTGTCTGATGTGTCCCTTCACCCATGTCTCTGCTGTCCGTACCCCAGAGAGGAGGTCATATGTAGATCCCTGCAATTGGTTCTCCCCTTCAACTCCACCCTCCCTGTATCACTACTCCCACCACTGGTCCTGAAGGGATCATCTACTCTAAATTCCCCATGTTTCTGGCTCGAGTGTACATCCCCTGGTCTAGCTGAATTTGTCGGGTAGGGTTGGGATCATGATAGTGGGTGGGAGGAAGCATTTGAGAATGAGAGGAAAGTTGCATACCTCATTGTGGCCACACTGTACCTTGACTGACTCATCTCCTCCCTGCAACCCCTCTGCAAGGGGGATGTGGCATTTTGTTTTTCTTAGCAGAATATGCTGACACAATAATAAATGCATTCACCGCCATTTTATTTTTTGGTGCTTTTCACAATACCTTTAACTCCAAATTTTTCCACATTAAACTTTATAACTAAGACCTTACTTCTAACTCCCTGTTTCCCATGGGTATGAACACCATATCCATGATTCCACTGTGATCAACGAATACATCTCCAATGAAATAACATTATCCCTCTCACCACAGCCTTATGCAGTAGACGTATTTCTAGCCCCATTATATTAGCAAGCATCCCTCCTCAAATATAGAAGCATGTCTGATAAAAGAATGGCTTTGATAGAGTAAAAATAGAGGTTCAAGTCCTCTGGTTTCTAGAATTCTAGGACTGGAGCCTAAGCTAGAGAATTCAAATATCTCTGTGCTGCCATTACACCATATTCTAAGTAAGGTCAGCTAAATACGTTATTGGGCCCATACCCTGAAAATGTTGGTTAACTCCTTCCTGTGTAAATAAACCCCTTAGTTGTAGTTATTATTTCACTACCTTAATTTCAGGCACCCTTGTCACCATGATTAGCTCCCATTGACTGATGGCATGAATAGGTCTTGAGATAAATATATTTGTCATTATCCCCCAATCTTGAAATCTCACACGCCACGAGCAATTGAAGTTGCAACAAAAATATTTTCTCATGCAAGTCTCCGTTTCCACACTCTCACTCTCAGCAGTGTCGCTTAATTTCATAGAATCCAGACATTGAACACTAATAGAGATGAATCTTTTGAACACGTCAATAATTTTACTTATTGCCATGATAATAAAGCTAGGTATAGCCCCATTTCACTTCTGAGTCCCTGTGGTAACTCAAGGAACATTACTATCCGTGACTTAATTATTTTAACCTGACAAAAACTAGCCCCTCCATCTATTCTTAATCAAGTGATACCATTCATTCTAGTTCCCTCGAAGTATCACCTGCTATCGGTAATGTTATTTAGTGGACCATTTTCATATTAATCACCATCACCCAATAGCATCTACTATTATGATTTCCCTCCTGACCCTTAGTCATACTATGGTTTATCTCTACGTTAGTTGAAACTAACTGAGCACCGTTTGACTTATCAGAAGGTGCATCTGAGTTAGTTTCAGGCTTCAATGTTATTAGCTTAACTTCAGCTATTTTGTCTGTTTTAATCAGAGGTTGAGGAAGACTCAACCAAATCCAGCTTTGCTAAATCATAGCTTATTCATCTATTGCTCATATAGGCTGAATATCAGCTATTCTAATTTAAAACCCCTCATCAATGCTACTAAACGAAATACTCTATATTATTTTGGCACTTTCAATATTCATTCTATTAATTGACTGCTTCTCTTCATCAACCACAACATTATCGATACCATGAGATAATTCGCCATTAATACCAATGGGTCTATTAATTAGTCCCCTGTCTATAGGAGGCCGACCTCCACTATCAGGCTTTCTACCCAAAGGGCTTACTATTCACGAATTAAGTGAGAACTCTAACATCATTTTACCTGTTATTGCAGCTTTACTAGCTTTATTAAACCTCCATTTTATTTGTGTCTGGTCTGTGCATCCTCACCCTATTCCCAACAAGTAATAACATAAAATTTAAATGAAAATAAGCACCTCATATAAAATTACTTTTCTACCCACCTTAGCCTCCGTAGCATCCCTCTTACTCCTATAACATTTATTTTTGAATAGATAGTTAGGTGAGATAGATGGAGAGCCTTCAAAGCTCTAAGCAAGTAACTTCTACTTATCCTCTGGTAAGGATTGAAGATCTATTCTTAAATCAACGGGATGCGAACCAATCACTTTTATTAAGTGAAATTCACCTGGGTTGATGGACTTTGATCTTATGACTCATTAATTAACAGCTAACGACCCTTGCCAACTGGCTTCAATCTACTTCTCCCACCTGGCAGATGGGGGAAAGAAGGGAGAAGCCTGGGCAGAATTGAAGCTGCGTCTTCAAATTTGCAATGTGAAATAATTCCTCACTTCAGGGCTTGGTAAAAGGACTTAAACTCCTGTCTTTAGATTTACAGTCTAATGCTTAGTCAACCATTTTACCTAGGTTTGCCCCCTCCCCCCACCTTGATTTTTCTTAACAAACCTCAGAGACATCGCTATGTTGTACCTTCTATTCAGTGCTTGAGCCGGAATAGTAGGAACCACCCTAAGTATTAATTCGGGCTGAACGTGGACAACCTGGTGCACTACCAGGCGACGATCAAATCTATAATGCTACAATCACAGCCCATGCCTTTGTGGTAATTTTCTTCATAGTCATACCCATTATAATTGGGGGATTTGGCAACTGATTGGTACCATTAATGATCAGAGTTCCTGATAGAGCTTCCCCACGAATAGACATTATGAGTTTCTGATTGTTACCACTGTCATTACTCCTACTTCCAACCTCATCCATAGTCCAAATTGGAGCCGAAACAGGCTGAGCTGTCTAACCTCATTTGCAGGGACTCTCGTTCACGCCAGAGCTATCAGTAGATTTAACAATTGTTTGACCTCTTCGCTTAGCAGGGGGTCTCATCTATTCTAGGGGCAATTAGCTTTATTACCACTGTAATCAATATGAGCCCCCCCCCCCCAGCTGTGACTCCGTATCAAAGGCCCTTATTTGTTCGATTAGTAGTTATTACTGCAGCACGTCTCCTCCTTTCTCCCTCCCTGTTCTGGCAGCTGGAATTACTATACTTCTCACAGACCATAATCTCAATGCAGCTTTCTTTGACTCTGCAGTCAGGGGAGACCCAATTTGATACCAACATTTATTCTGATTCTTTCCCCCCAGGTCCAGCATTATCTCTCACATTGTCACTAACCCTCCAGGGGGGGAAAAAGAACCTTTTGGATACATAAGAGACAGAGTCTGGGCTTTAATGTCCATAGGACTTCTGGGCTTTATTGTATGGAATCACCATATATTGATACTAGAGCATACTTTACATCTGCCACTATAATTATTGCTATTCCAATGGGAGTAAAAGTATTCAGCTGATTAGCCACCCTCCAGGGGATAATATTAAATGAATTCCACCCATAATGTGAGCCCTAGGCTTCGCCTGTCTTTTTACAGTTGGAGGGTTTACTGGCATTATCTTAGCCAACTACAGATATTGTTCTTCATGCTACATACTATGGAGTAGCCCACTTCCATCATGTCTTGTCCATAGGAGCAGAATTTGCTATTATAGGTGGATTCATTCATTGATTCCCCCTATTTGCCAGTTCCACATTAAGCCCCATGTGAGCAAAAATCCACTTCACTTATTCTATCTGTCGGAGTTAACCTGACATTTCCCCCTCCCCATTTCCTTAGGCTCTCAGGGAGACCACATCCGACTATCCTGATGCCTACACTACCTGAAATTCTGTTTCTTCAATTGGGTCTTTTATTTCTTTGACAGCAGCAACCCTTAGAGTCTTTATGGTATGAGGAGAATTCACTTCAAAATTCTACTATCAACAGTAGAAAGAACTCATAATAACATTGAATGAACTAATGGCTGCCCTCCTTCTTATCACACAGTTGAAGAACCAACCTTCTTCAGAGCCTAACAAGAACGGAAGGAATCGAACCCCTTAAAATTAGTTTCGAGCAACTCTGTAACCATTACGGCTTTCTTTTTTTTTTTTGGGGGGGGGGGGAGCATCCCTGCTCTCTGGTGGTGGGAGTAGGAGGCCCAGCTCCACTGCTGGAATTGAACCTCTGTCCCAGTAGGCCGCAGTCCCGCACACAACCACTGCGCCATCGGGGCTCAGCCCCCATTACGGCTTTCTTTAGGAGATATTAGTAAAATATTACCTAGCGTTGTCAAGGTTAAATTATAGGTTGAAATCTTATATGTCTTGTATGGTTTATCCATTCCAGCTAGGATTTCAAGACACCTCTCTCCAACCATAGAAGAGCTTCTCCACTTGCATGATCATGTTCTAATAATTGTTTTTCTAATTAGCTCTTTAGTTCTCTATATTATTTCCCTTATACTCACATTCAAAGTTAATGCACACCAGTACTCTAGACGCCCAAACAGTTGAAGCTATGTGGACTATTCTCTCAGCAATCATTCTGACCCTAATTTCTTTATCATCATTATGAATTTTATATATAATACGTAGAATCTGTTTGGTCCAGGGCTAGGCACCCTCTGTTCCAGCCTCTCAAAAAGATGGATGGTCGATGCACCTGCCTTCACCACTCCCTAGAACTTACCTCCCCCACGGAACATACCTCCCTTGGGACGAGATGACCCCCACCTGGGTGAGACTCAGTCTTGCTCTCCCAGCACTGTTCCCTAGCAATTGCAGCACTGAGAACAATCCACCTGCCTTCAACTCAAATCATATATAGATATAGATATCCCACCATCCCAGCACCAGGCACAGCTTCCCTGGCCTAACTCTCGGTCCTTGGGACCGCCCAGGAGCTCAAGATGCTCATGTCTCTTTCTCTGCTGTCCCTTCTCTTCCCCCAAGTCCTTCCCTACCTCCAATAAAACCGATCTATGTGCACTCCATCCCTAACTGAGCTCTGTCTTGCAGCTCCGCCTCAACCTCTCAGAATCAATAACCCTGAATTTACAGTTAAAACTTTAGGACATCAGCGATATTGAAGTTACGAATATACTGATTAGGAAGATCTGAACTTCGACTCCTACATAACGCTTTCTAATAACCTAAAACCTGGAGAACTTGGATTGCTAGAAGTAAATAATTGAGTAGGTCTTCCTACAGAGCTACTAATCCGTATGCTAATTTCACCAGAAGATGTCCTATCTCTCTCCCATGAGCAGTGCCATCTTTGGGCTTAGAAACTGATGCAGAATCTGCCACCAAACTCATGCCTACCATAGAGTAAACCCAAGCCCACGACCACTGCCAGGAGCTCTTTCAGTCCTTCTGCTTCCATCCTTCACTTTCATTCCATTACTCTTCTGCTCATTGGTCTGATGACTAATACCTTAACTATATATCAATGGTGACAAGATCTAATTTGAGAGAGTACATTGCAAGGTCCTCCTACTCCCATTGTCCAAAAAGGTTTACGTGGCAATAATAGTCCTATTTATCATCTCTGAAATCTTTTTCTTTGCTGGATTTTTTTTTTGAGTCTTCTACCCTTCCAGCTGAGCTCCCCAGGCCTGAACTCGGAGGCTGCTGACCCTCTACAGGCATTGCTCCTCTTAATCCTCTAGAAGGTTCCCTTCTTAACACTTCTGTTCTTCTAGCTCCAGGAGTTACTCTTACTTGAGCTCATCGCAGTTGTATAGAAGGCAATCCAAGCCTTTAAAAAAAAGTCACTCTTCTACTGGATTTATTTTTATATTTTAAAATGGCTATATTTGGAGGGCCTAGCTCAGGTCTTACTTGCTGTGCAGGGCCGTGGTGTCAGAGAAACTATGGATGACTGAGCAGTGTGTAGTTGGCGCCCCCAGCACGGATCAACCGGACTTATGCTCTCCCAAGATGACAAAGAAGCTGGACCACGACCTGGAGAAAACTCAGAACAAAGAAGAACCCACTGTAGCCATGCATCCCAATTACCTCTTATTCCCGCAAGCTTTGAAGAAGGCCCTGGGCCTGGTCATGCAGGTGGAAGAGAAAGCCAGCAGATAAATCAGCAGCAAGAAACAGCCCAGTGATGACTGCAAATCTGCAAAGAATGGAAGTTTCCCACTAACTTTTTGAAGCCCTCTTGTATATCTATCAACTTTTACCTGTTCATGGTGTACAGATTTTAGCCTTATTGACAGCCATGATAAGAATCTGTTGGCAACGTACCATTCCATGATCCATGTCGTTTTTTCCTACCATCCACCTCCACGTTCTCTGTACCGACTCTAGTAAAACTACTAATAAACTTTGATATCTATATTAAAAAGGCTATATTTTACCCTGCTTCAAGCATCGGAAGACTACGAAACATCATTTACCATCTCTGAGAGTGTCTACAGCTCAACTTACTTTATAGCAACTGGAGTTCATGGCCTCCATGTTGTCATCGGGTCAACCTTTCCCACTGTTTTTCTCCTTCGACAAGTCCTCCAAATACCGTTCTGGTCTCAAAGCTGCCGCTTGAGACGGACACTTTCATGGATGCAGTATGACTGTTTCTTATGTATCCATCCATTGATGAGGATCTTGTTCTTGTAGTATAGAAGTATGGTTGACTTCCAATCACCTAGTGCTAGTTTCATCTAGAAAAACAACAACAAACCTCATCATTTCTCTCCTTATCAACTCCTTCCTAGCCTCCATCCTTGTAATTATTGCTTTCTGATGACATCAAGTGAACACCTATGTAGAAAAGGCCAGACCCTATGAATGTAAGCTCAGTCCACCTCCCCTTCTCCATAAAATTCTTAATCGCCTTGACCTTTCTTCTTTTAGACTTAGACATTGCTCATCTTCTCCCTCTCCTCTGGACCATTCAATCTGAAAACCTCATACTGATGATAGCCCTATTTTTAGTATCCATTTTATCTCTAGGCCTTGCCTATGAATGAACCCCAAAGAGCTTAGAATGTATTGAATTGATAATGAGTTTAATAAAGCGGCATGATTTCGACTCATTTCATTATGGCCAAACTCATCATTTTCATCATGCCTGCCACTTATATCAATTTCCTTACAGCCTTTTTTTGAGGCTGGAAATCTTTACAGGAGTAGATAGCCTTATCTGTCTCCAGTGGAGCAGCTGGTGGGTTTGAACCACTGATCTTGAGGTTGGCGGCTCAAGCCTTAACCCACACCCCCATCAGAGTTCCTACTTATAGCCTTTTTATTTGTTTGTTTGGCATCACTGCCCTCTGGTGGTCATGGGAGCTACCCAGTCTTGCTCCCGGCGAGCTGTTGCTGGATTTGAACCACCAAGCCAATGGGCCGCAGTCCCGCACTCAACCACTATGCCACCGGGGCTCAGCCCAATTTACAGCCTTTTTTATAGTCTTCTCAGGCCTAATAATTTACCATGCACACCTAATATCTACACTTCTGTGTCTTGAAGGAATAGTACTCTCCCTATTTATCCTTAATTCAACTTTCACCTAAGTCTCCACTTCACTCTTCACTCCATACTACCCATCATTCTCCTAATATATGCAGCACGTGAAGCCACCCTAGGTTTGTCCCTGGTAGTGATCATCTTTAATACTTACAGCCTAGGTTATGTCAAAAACCTAAATCTTCTACAGTGCTAAAACTAATCCTCCCCACTTTTATACTTATCCCCCTTACGTGGTTATCAGATAACAACATCATGTGAATTAAAATTACAGCTTATCATTTCCTGATTACTCTGATAAACCTATTCCTCTTAAACCTGGGAAAATTAGAATTAAATTTTTTTATGTCCTTCAAGTGTGAATTAAATAGTCCTCGTTATTTATCTGTGGATTAGGGAATATTGAAGGCAAGCCCAGCTACAATAAATTTGACTGAGTTAAGGGCTCAGATGATCTAGTTGGGTCACAGCATCTCTAAAAATTAAAAATATCTGATGCCCCCAAAACAAAACAAACAAAAAATTTTTAAAAATTAAAAATATCAAATGTATGTTACCATAGTTGTGTGTGAACATGGACTGATTAGACCTTAATCCATCACGATGTCTTATTTAAGGGGAAAGAGTGGGCAGCTTTGGGTGAGATAGTCCTGAAGAAAGAACTGGATGTCTGATAAGATTCATTAGAGACCCCCACAATTGATGGGTCTGGAGTGAGAAGACGGGCATTACCTAAGCAAGTTGTTGGTTTCTCGAAGCTTGGTGACTAATGAAAGGTAAGGGAGGTGGGCTGAGTCTCAGTGATGTAGTGCTTGAATGCGGGACTGCGGTCCACAGGGTTGGTGGCTCATATCCAGCACCAGCTCTCCAGGAGCAAGGCTGGGCCTCCTACTCCCACCAGGGGGCAGTGATGTCCACACAAAACATACACACAGAATTAAGATGACTATAAAATGCAAGATTGAGGTTAGTTGGCCAATGATAATGAATGGGTGTTCTTCGAGTTGGTCACCAATTCATCTTAGGGCAAGAAGGTCGGCTGTTAAGATTCAAAAGAGAATTTGACCTAGTGGTCGAAATGTGAGCCTTCATTCTTTGGATGTGTGTAGAAAGGGGGAAATTACTAACATTAGAACAGCATACAAGAGCTCATACTACGGATGAGCCTTGGTGACGTAGTGGTTGAGTGCGGGACTGCAGCCCACAGGGTTGACGGTTCAAATCCGGCATCAGCTCTCCAGGATCAAGGCTGGGCTTCCTACTCCCACCAGTGCAGTGATGCCACAAGCAAGCAAGCAAACATAACAAACGAGCAAACAAAAAGCTCATACGCCACCTCATTTATTGGGAATAGAACGGAGGATGGAGTAAGGGAAGAGGAAATACCACCCTGGTTTAATGCGGGGAGGTGTATTAAGAGGATTAGCTGGGTACAGTTGTCTAGGTCTCTGAGGAGGTCAGGTTTAGAAGAGAATCGAGACGGGAGGAAAATGAAGAAGAGGATACGTCAAGTAAGTCTTTAACTGGTGATCCTCCTGAAGGGTTGGTGGAGCCTGATTCATGAAGCAACAGGAGGTGAATTATTACCAGGGCTGCTACAATGAATGGAAGCATGAAGTGGAATGCAAAGAAGAGAGTTCATGTGGCTTTTTTGACTGAAAACCTGCTTCAAATTCACTCGATTAGCCTAGTGCCAATAAAAGGAAGACCTGATAATAGGTCTGTAATTACAGTTGCCCAGGGAAGGATGTAACCTGTGAATGTGGTTGCTGTAACAGCAAGTAGAAAGGCAAGTCATATATATATATATATATATATATATATATATATATGACAATTCCAATATTTTATGTCTCTGGGAATCAGTCAGATCCAGAGCAGATACATTGACCCACATGAATCAAGAGGCAAATGAAGACTGTGGATGCTCCATTAACATGAAGATTAGAGATCAACCAACCGCATTTTACGTCACGGCAAGTTTGCGTGACTGATGGAATGCAGCTGTTGTATCAGCTGTAGAGTGCACGGCGAGGAAAAGACCTGCAATAACTTGTAAAATTAGTCTAATCCCAAGTGGTGAGCCAAAGTTCCAGCATGCTCAGAGGCTGGAGGTATGTAGGTCAATAAGGGAGTGATGAGCAATTTTAAGGAGAGGGTGTGTCCGATGAATGTTGGTCATTAAGGTTTTTATAGATGAATGACAACAGCAGATTTTCATTCCACAGGTTTTGGTGCAAGTCCATATAAGAACTAGGAAGCTCTTATTGTTTTTAATGTGGGTAGTATTTGTTAATGGTTTTGTGGACTTTCCTTCTAAGCCCTCACCTGTTTACGGGGGGCTGGGGCTAATTTTAGGTGGTGGTGTTGGGGTGTAGGATTGTGTTGAATTTTGGTGGGTCATTTTTAGGTTGAATGGTGTTTTTAGTGTATGTACGGCATATATTGGTAGTATTTGGTTATCTTACAGCCCCTGAGACGTACCCTGTGATTTGAGTTTCACAGGTAACTGTTTTAGATTCTTTCTGTCTAAGGTTGGCTGTTGAAGGAGTGATAATAATTTATTTGATTAGTGATAGTAATTTAGCACGAGGAGTGGAGAGTTTAATACTATTTAGTGGTGAAGAAATCAGTTATATTTGGGAAGATTACTTGGGGGAGGGTTCAGTTTTGTATAGTGAAGGGAGTTATAGGATGGCTTTGGCTGGGTAGTGCTAGTTTGTTAGTGTATTTATCACGATGGAAATCACTCAGGGTTGTTAAATAATAAGAAACAGTGGAATAGTGAGTGAAAATAAAAAAGGCTAAAATTTGACTATTCCTTTTTGACTAGAAATTGTGGATGTTGCCAGGGTGTGGGTACATGAGATTTTGGGGGTAAAGCTTTTTCTAATTAGATGAGGTCAAGGGCAAGAAGAGGCAAGTTTTTGGCTAATTGCTAAGTTTAATTGAAGGTAGTAACAATGGATAATTGGTGGCAAACAACCAAGTATGTTAAAGAATTTATAAATAGAAGATGGATGGGCAGATGTCAAGTTAAGAGCAAGAGAACTTAATTCAATTGCTATCATAAACCCTAGGACAGCTATGGTTCGGGCGGTGATCTTTAGGAGCAAAGGTATGGTTATTAGAGGGCAGTTCGTAGGAGGAAAACTTCATGAAATGAG
>PVJH01027967.1:0-27806 GCA_004026705.1 Nesogale talazaci
CCCCCCCCCCCCAAAAGAGCCTACCACCAGTTATTAAAAGACAAAACATCTGGGGTCTTAAAGGCTTGTAATTAAATAAGAATCCAGATAGCAGGGAAGTCACACCGAAAAAGCATACCAGCTAAGTTCAAAAACAAGCAACCAAATCAATGGTTGGATATGGATGTAGTTTAAGAGACTTTAACCCACCTATAAACTTAACTGGACAGTCCCTCTCAGAGGGCCACAAGGAAGGGATAATAAACCCAAGCGACAGTATAGTGTTGATGAACTACAAAGCCATCCTCTAGTTCTTTTATATATATATTAATTTTTTTTGACTTTTTTTTTTTTTTTGGCATCACTGCTCTCCAGTGGTGGGAGTAGGAGGCCCAGCCACACTGCTGGAATTGAACCTCCGTCCCAGTAGGCCGCAGTCCCGCGCACAACCACTACGCCTCTGGGGTTCAGCCCTGTATATTAGTTTTGTAGGCATCACTGCTCTCTGGTGGTGGAAGTAGGCCAGCCTTTGCTCCTGTGGAGCTGGAATTGAACCTTCACCCCAGTGGGCCGCAGTCCTGCGCACAACCACTACACCACCGGGGCTCAGCCCTAGTTCTTTAATATTTCCTCCTTTTGCTATTATGCTTTTGATTTCTCTTGCCTCATTAATCATGCTATATTTTGTATGTTCATTTGTATATTTAAATCACTCCATACACAAAAGCCAAGATAGCACTGATGACTGTATAACCTCATTTGAAGGGATCAAACTGTATGTGAATGAATATATTGGACTATGTAAGTATAAGGCAAAAAGAAAAAAAATGCCAAACAACTATCATAGGAAAAAATAAATAAGGGTTCTTGGGGAGTAGGGTGCGGGTGGGAGGGGGCAAAGGGTAGCTGATAACAAGGAGTTCAAGAAGAAAGAAAATGTTTTTTGAAACTGATTGTGTTAGCAATTGTACATTACTGCTTGATGTGATTGAACTATGGAATGCTATGACATCTGTAAGAGTTCCCAATAAAATGATTTTTTAAAAAAAGGCCTCCCAAAGCCCATGAATAGGTGAAGTAACATCCCCTTACAGAAGGGCCACGGGGCAATAAGTCAGTCAAGGTACATTGTAGCAACAATGAAATATGCAATTTTCCTCTAGTTCTTAAATGTTTCCTTCCCACCACTATCATGATCCCAATTCTACCTGACAAGTCTGGCTAGGCCAGGGGATGTACACTGGGAGGGATAGGAGCCAGAAACTTGGGGATTTCAGGACAGATGATCCCTTCAGGGCCAGTGGTGAGAGTGGGCATACCGGTAGGGTGGAGTAGAAAGGGGGAACCAATTGTAGGGATCTACATATAACCTTCTCCCTGGGGGAGACAGCAGGGAAGTTGGTGAAGGGATACATCGAACAGTGTACGATATGATAAAATAATGATACTTTGTAAATTATTAAGGGTTCATGAGGGAGGGGGAGTGGGAATGGAGGAACTATGACATGCTGATACCAATGGCTAAGTAGAAGGAAGATGTTCTGAGAATGATGATAGCAACAAATGTACAAATGTGACTTGCATACAATAAATGTATGCATTGATTGTGATAAGAGTTATATAAGCCTCCAAAAAAATGATTAAAAAAAAGGCCTCAAACTAATCTTGCCCACAGCTCTCCTGGCATGCTTTCCCCCTAAATGCCTTAGAGAAAGCAGTGAGTAACAAATGCATTATCTTATCTAATGAAAAAGACTGTGTGCTCTCTAAATTTCAATTTCCAGAGGTCTTATAGCTACAAATAGGTATCATGTCCTATTATCAGGAGCCACTTTTAAATGCCAACTACATAGCCATGAAGTACTTTGCCACCAATGTTAACAGGCACACTGTCTGCGACTTCCCCCCTCTGACTGGAGTGACTTGAAAAGAATATTGAACTCAAGTTCAAAATAGTGACCCCCAGTTGGATTGCTTTTAGCCCTAGGCTTTCTGGCTTGGTGGCCATTTGTATTTACTTAATAAACCACAGAAGATTTGGATGAACATTCAGAATTGAAAATCCTTCCTATTAGTCTACGGAAAGGAAATAGTTCATCATTTAACCTTTTCATGACTCAATACTTTTCCACATAGAATTTTTTTGTTGACAGTGTGTTCTTCTCAATGGAATGGATGCTAAACCAAGAAACATTTCAAAAGTTTTGTTATGAAATCTGAATTTTAATTCATATGCGTGTGTGATTCAAGTTAGAATTCGATGGCAATGAGCTTATTTATTTATTTTGGGGAGCTTTATGGGGGATACCTATCTTTCTGGACTCTTGGGGGGGACTTATGTGGGGCACAGCTGTTACTCTCATCTCTAGCGTAGAACTACGAGACACACACGTCCCCTCTGGCTCTGCACCACCTTCGAGATCCCTTGGCACATGCGTACAATTTACTATACCTGAAAATGCTGGGTGTGCAAACAGTCCCTGCAGGAAAGGCAGCCTTCAAACAACACTGCGAACCCCAACACCAAATCCACTGCTGATGCCAATTCACCTCGACCTTTTAGGACTGAGTGGAAGGGCCCCGTGGACTTCTAAAGCTGTTCATCTTTATGGGTGCAGAAAGTCCTGTCGTTCTCCTGAGGAGTGGCGGTGGATTCAAACTGCTGGCCTTGTGGGTCTCAGCACATAAACACCGTGCAACAAGGCCTCCGAAATAACACACGGTGACTCCCTGTGGGTTTCCGAGACCCTAAGTGATTATCAGAGTAGAAAGTCCAGTCTCTCTCCCACAAATAACACACAGGTACCTCGAAATACTCCTACAAGCCTTTCTGCAAGAGATACACATTTTGCCGAATCCCACCCAGGACACATCATCACCTCATACATTACCCTGTAAGAACAGTACTTTGTGCCACACATCCTTTCTTCCAGTTCAGTGACGGAGGTTCTCATCAGGTGGCTATATGCACAGTGGACAAGCAGCTTCCCAGTAAACCCCAATTCTAACTCCCAGCTCTCTACCATCGAGTTAATGTCCACAGTGACCCTACTGGACCCCCGTGGCTTTGTTTCTGAGACTCTAACTCTGTATAGGAGCAGAACGTTCTTTTTCCCTCGAACTGCTGACCTCACAGTGAGCAGCCAGATGCTCACTACATGGTCAAGGGAAAATGTAGGTGGGTCCCACACATGCAGTGATTCATGAAAGAAATAAAGTAGAATAGAAGGTAAGCACCAAACTCTCTCCACACATTAGAATCTTCCAAACAAAATACTTACTTACACTCACCTTTCTGAAAAATCAGAGTCTATAAATTCTCTAGCCCGTTTTCTATCACTAAAAAAAAGCATAAAAGAGCACATATAAAAACACAACTTTCTCTCATGAATAACTTACTATAACTCGTCTTAATTCCACAATGAATATATCCAAATACAAAACTAACAAATATAAGACGTATGCATATATACACATAAAGTAAAACTTCTATCATGGTGCTTAGAACGCACAACACAATACTGTCACAGGTAGAATTGAGCTCAATGAATTTGTAGAGAGGAAAACAAGACTGACAAAACAGAGGAGGGAGAGAGAAGGGATAGCCGCTCCGTGCTGACTGCTGACAAAGATCCTGGATGATCGTGCCACTTGTAATCGAAAGCTCGGCTAAGTGAACATTCCCAAACCCTGGTCACATTTAGGCTGCCATTGTTGGCATAGGCTTGACTTTTACATTAGAGACTTCCATGACTGTGCTGAAATATGGCCATAGGCGGAGTTGAGGATTTTAAGGACTGAATAAAGGTGATCCTGTCCTGGTGGCATTCAGCTGCTACCCACATGGTCAGCAGTTCAAATCCACCAATCACTCCTGGGCTCTCTGCTCCCTCCAAGATTGGCAGCCTCATTAACTCCCAGGAGCAGTTCCAGCTTGTCCTGCAGCGTTGGTATGCGTCAAGCACTGCCGTGGGAGCAGTGAGTATTTTCTTTGTCCATCACTGCATCACATTTGACAATAAAGATGTATACGCTCTAAACTCTTGTTTTTCGTGTGTGTGTGTGTGTGTGTGTGTGTGTGTGTGTGTGTACAGTTTAAAGCACTTGGGCAGGATTACTTAGCTTGTTATTTTCTTAATCCACTTCATATACTTTAAGCAAGGAGATTCTTAAAACCAGTGTGCATTGTTTACTTGCTAAAAGTCACACATGGAAGCCAGTGCTACAGGTCTCCAGGGTGCTACCAGTGCATTATGTGGGCAGGGAAGTAATTTCAAGCTGAAGACAAAATGAGGTTTTGAAACATTTATCCTACTTTAAAATTTTCTTTTTTGGGGGTGGGGGGGTGGGGGGGAGAGGGGGCATCACTGCTCTCCGGTGGTGGGAGTAGGAGGCCCAGTCCCACTGCTGGAATTGAACCTCCGTCCTAGTGGGCCGCAGTCCCGCGCACAACCACTACGCCACCGGGGCTCAGCCCCAAATTTTCTTTTATGGACTGATAAAGCACTAAAATGATAAGACAGAGAAGAAATATATAAATTTATGATACTAAAAGTTACAAATAAGTTATATAGAAAGAATTGACTTAACTGTCTGGTGTTTAAAAGAATCAAGGGAAAACAAGATTTAATATATCCAGTCTTTTTTTTTTTTAACTACTTTTTTTAAGGAAATAAGCATTCATAAGGAAAATGGTGAAATGATTAAAGCACTACTAAAATATACATGATGTGACAGTCTTTACGACAAAGCAGCTACATGTTGTAATCCTGTCAAGCAGTCATCTATCAGGTTTGAAAATAGTCAGTTACAAGTTATTGTACTGTTATTCATTTGAAAATGGTTGTTCCAGATTTGATTCATATTTAAAATGTAAAGTAAAATAAAAGTGGTGATTTCAAAGAAGACATATTCGTTTTTATACAAATCCTGGAATTGATGTTTGTGAGGTTTCTGAGATGGTTTTTCTCAGTTCTTTCTTCTCACCACTGAAAGAATTCATGCAGCAGAATCAAACATGAGTTTTTAAGAACTCCACTAGCACAGGCACCTAGTGGTACAAACAGTCAATACACTGAGCCACTACCCAAAAGCTTGGAGGTTCAAAGCCACTCCAAGATACCTTGAAAGAAAAGCCTTCTTAAAAGAACCAGACACTGGAAACTCCACAGAGCACAGTTCTACTGACCCGCACAGGGCCATTGTAAATCGGCAGGGACTTGATGGCACCTCGTTGACTTGATTTTTCATTTGTTTGCTTTTAAGATTAATAGGAAACAAAAAGGAAGGCAAGATGGTGAGGAACACAGGTTTTTAAATAGCAAATCACGACATTCTTACCCTGGGACCCAGCCAGTAGCCTCTGCTATGTGCGTCTGAGTGACCATGGCTGGCGCAGGGGTGTATGGACTCCCGATCAGAACACTTCCTGAACTGGTTAATCTCTGTGGTGTGCTTATAATCTGCAGTGGGAGGAACAAAGAAAATAATATTCTTGGATGTGAAGAAAAGGCTACAGGCAGAAAACAACTTACTCAGAAGGAGGAAACGTTGCTGCTTAAAATGCACTTCGTGCCAACCACACAAGGTAGAAAAGCAATACTTTGGATGCACTTATATCCCCTGATCTCAAAGCACGCGTAACCTGCATGCTGATCTCTAATGAGTCACAGGGCAGGCTGCAGCAAGTAAAGAGTAATTTGGAAGGATGAAGGTGACAGCTGACAATGCTTTAAAAACCAAGGAAATAAAAACTCTCTGCGAAATTATCGCACTTAAAAAAGGAGGCCTGGTGGCGTAGAGGTTAGGGGTTGGTTGCTAACTATCGCGTCAACAACTCAAAACCAGGTCTCTGCTGGAGAAAGGCTTTCTTTCTCCTCACAGTTTTACTGGCAAAGGCTTTCTATTCCCATAGCATTCCAGTCTCGGAACCCTACAGGGACAGTCCTCCCCTGTTCTACAGGCTTGCTACACAGAAATACCACAGAGCTCCACTTACTGGAATGGGGGTAACTCTGAGGGAGGTTTTCCACTCCCACTGTGTACACAGAGACACTAGGGGTCTCAAACTGTTCTTTTGCTTTTGGAAGAAAACACCAAGCAATAACCTCCGAAGCATAAACACAGTTCAGACTCAGTTATTAATGTCCTTTCAACATTTAGCATCTACTGAACACTTAAGAACTTTAGTTATCTTCTTCTGTTATACGTGACACTGTGCCAACATTGAAGGCAGATGGATGTTTCTACCTACAAATAGTTAAGAAATGGCGAATCCGTTTGAGAGTTGATAATAATAATATAAAACGCCAATACTAAAAGATGTCCAGTGAATTCTGATTACCTTCAATGTGTCCTAGATTAGTCATTAAGGAAGGCATTCAGCAGCTCGCCTTGGGGAAAATGTGAGTGCTCACTGGGTTTGCACCGCCCACCCCTAACCCAAGATCTTTAAGGGCAGAGGACATGTCTTAATCAAGTATGTTCTTTGCAAGGCGAGGCACTCAAAAAAAGGCACAATATAGGCTTACTGGACAGAGAAAGAAGACTCAATTTTTTTTCCCCAATGATTTTATTTGGGGCTTTTACAGCTCTTATAACATTCAATATATCTTTTGTTATCAAGCACATTTGTACACATGTTGCCATCTTCATTTCCAAATATTTTCTACTTGAGCCCTTGGTATAAGCTCCTCTTTCCCTCGAAGACTCAACTTTTAAAAACAATGGAATGAAATAGTTTCTGCTTACTATATGGCAGAAGGGAATATATAAAATTAAGGATGAAAATACTTTATAAGGAGTATGCCTACTCATAATGACTCTAAAGGGCAGGGCTGAGCTGTCCTTGTGGGTTCCTGAGACGCTCTAAGGGAGTAGAAAGTCCCGTCTTCTGAGGAGTGGCTGGTGGTTTCAAACTGCTGACCTGTTGGACAGCAGCTCAACTCATAACCCGCTAAGCCACCACTGCTCCTGTTTCTACAACCAAAGCCCCAAACCAAACTCACTGCCATGAAGTTGATACTGACTCATAGCGACCCTACAGGACAGCGTAGGCCTGCCCCAGTGGGTTTCTGAAACTGTAATACTTGACAGGAACAGACAGTCCTGTCTCCTCCCGTGCCTGGTGGCTTTGAACTCTGGCCTTTTGGATCACAGCCCAGAGCATAACCATGATACCTCCAGGGCACCTATTTCTACAACAGGACAGTCTCAAACAGTTCCAAAATTAGAGGCTCCAAAAGAAATCCTAAGTATTTCAGCTTACCTGCGGAACGGACCACATGACCTGAGCAATGTTACTAACTAAGAAAATCTGTTCCTAAATCTGCTTGTCATTGGTAGTGCACAAGCGCATCTGATTTTTACCTGATCTAAATGACATAGCAAAGACCCAGGAAAGAAGACAGGAACTGGGGAAAAAACTGGGTCTTTTTATTGAAAATGGCAGAGGAAATGAATTACTACTCTGTCTGCTGGATGATGTTCTTTTTCAACACAAGATGGTTAGCTGTCGATTTATGAGCTACATTCTAGCAACACCAGGTTCTTTTCACAGGGTTTGGTGTGTAGGAAGCCCTTAAATATTTTCTGAATGAACAAATTGGAGGAATGAGAGTTGAACTGAAAGGACACGTCAGAAGTCCACATGAAGCACGCTGCACGGCTAAGTTCCGATGCTGGCAATGAAATTCAAGAGAGGAAACCAAAGGAAACAGGATTTGATCAACCAGTGAGTACAAGAAATTTTGTTTCTGTGGGTGATGAGCTGTACAAACTTTGTAAGCCTACTCTTAAATTTTAAATACCTAATTAAAACTAGAGGTCAAAATACTCTGGATCAGTTACTTTGTCATCTTTACCCAAGCCCCCTACCCTCCACCAAGTATACAAAAAATAAGGAAATTCTAATTCATATGTAATCATGTGGCTTCTCTGACAAGAGAATTGTCTGTGGAAATCAGAGAGGAAGTGAATGCATATGCTGGGGAGTCTCTGCCCTCAACTGGCACAACTTAAGCACTACTGCCATCTGCAGTAAGAAAAGCCAGAAGCATGTATCTTTGTACCCCAGAACAAAGTTCAAAAAGATGTAGGAGTGGAAACAAGAGCTGGTGCACTGAGACTTCAATGGATGGGGGAAAACAAATGTGCATGAACCGTTTACTGTTCAACTGAGGATCTGCTTTGTAACCCCCCCAGGTCACAATAAAAAGTAAAACAAACCACACACATGTATTCTGAGGGGAAAAGTAATACAAAGTGCTATATTAAAGATTTCTATCTTTGATTTTAAAAATTTGGTTTTTCACTGCAGGAAACATTCCATTTTTATGATTTGAACTAAAAGAACGCTGGTCACAAGTACAATTCAACTGACTAGACTACCCCCCCCCCCCAATCCCTTCTGAATTCAGATGAAAAAAGAGGAGCTTCTGTCCCTGAGAACAAAAAGCCAACAAATAAAGCTATTTACTCATCACTCCTGTTGGGAAAATATAGACTCTAGAAAGTTTTAGAAACCAAAGGACTTCAAAAACGGGGGCTTCAAAAAAGTTCGTAAGAGAAATTCCATTAGCTTGAATTCTATTTTCCCACGAACATGTTGAAGACTCTGCATTTCTGGATTAGTGAGATCTTTCAGTTGCGAGCAAGCAGACTCTAACTCAAAGCAAGGCCCTCGGACACAGTGAATCTGGTCCACAGGGTCTCCAAAGCTGCAATCTTTCCGTAAACCAACTGCCACCTAGTTTCTTTAACAGTGGCTGATGGGTTCAAGTTACAACTTGACAGCTAGCAGTTTAAACACTAACTAAACGACCCACAACAAAAAGAGGAAAGAAAATAAACATAAACTCACTGCCATCAAGCTGCTTACAATTCAGAAATTCCATAGGTTAGGGCAGAACTGCCTCCTGTGGATTTCAAGACAGTGGTAACTCTGCGGAAAAGCCTCACCGTTCTCCTGCCAAACGGCTGGTGATTTTTTTTTTTTTTTGGCATCACTGCTCTCCAGTCGTGGGAGTAGGAGGCCCAGCCCCACTGCTGGAATTGAACCTCCGTCCCAGTGGGCCGCAGTCCCGCGCACAGCCACTACGCCACCGGGGCTCAGCCCACAGCTGGTGATTTTGAACTACTGACCTCACCAGTTAGCAGGGCCAGGGTTTGCAGACTTTTCAGACGGATGAGCCAATCCCATCCCTCACAACAATTCTGAGAACCATAAATATATTTTTACAAACGACATCATCACGATCTGAATAGTATCCTTTAAAGCATTTCAATTTTACTACATCGCCTGTAGTGCAGTTCCACTCTCTCCTATAGGGTGGGCTACTACGAACAGGAATCGACTTGAAGACAGTAGGTCTGGTTTGAGAGAAGGGCTAGACTTTCAAAGTTAGGAGATAGAACATTTACAGTATTTCATTTGCAGGTGTTGTAGTGGCTAACAAGGGGAAAATGTTTAACAAATGTGAGAAAATACATCTGTAGCGACCTGGAAACAGGAACCTTTATCTGCATTGACATCTCTATGTGCTATGCAGCTAGATTACAGATTGATAGCAAATGGTGGAGAAGCTTTAGGTTGACTTCTGCAGCTTATTAACAGTTCATACCAACCGAGAGTAATGACTTTCTATGTCTCTAGTGTGTGTACATACTTTTAGACTTTCTGAAACTTGGATGTATGTTAAGAGAGATTTTTGTCTAAGCAATTTTATATTTAACAGTCCCCAGAGTTGATATTATGGGTAAAACTAAACCACAGATGATAAGATGAAAGCATTGTAAACAAAAAGTCATTGTATGAACGTTTAAGAATGTTTGCTAACAGTAATTGAGGCCAGTGAAATGAGGTACATAGTTTTGGAGTCATTCCAAGCTGCCTTGTTAAAAAACTAAGATGCTGAAGTGGCATTTGGTTGAGTATGTATGTTAAGAGTGGTGGATGGATATGTTGAATACAAAGCCAAAGTAATACAATCCTCAACATTTCTGATACACTCACGTGTTTCTTCCTCATCTCAACTACTGCCATCACCCTGGCAGATGTCTCTTCATCTAAGGACCTTCCATCTCTACGACAGATAGGCATCTGATTTGACCCCAAATATTTTCCAGCAGTGTTTGCCTGATGAATTCTTAGAGACGAAAATCCTCTTCTGGCATCCCAATTCCTGTTTTCCTAACTCTCATTTCCCCACAGTGACCTTGTTCTCTGACCTCGAGGTTTTCTCCTACTCTCCAGTCTCCTAAATTAAAAGTAAGCCCTCCCATGCTGATTCCTGGGTGTTGCTGCTTTCAGCAATGTCAGGCTTACAAACATGCTTTATGCTTTATATCTCTCAGGTAATCTCAATGAAGGCACTGAACTTTCACAGAACCCCAACTGTTTGCATTTTTCCCTGGGAAGTTATCACACAGCAACCTGATAGGGGAGGGCAGAAGAACTGTTTCTGTGAGTTTCTTAGACTGTTTAACTCTATGGGAGTTAAGCCTCATCTTGGCTGAGTCCCGGTGGCGTAGTGGTTGTGCGCGGGACACTGGGATGGAGGTTCAATTCCAGCTCCACAGGAGCAAAGGCTGGGCCTCCCACTCCACCACCAGAGGGCAGTGAGGCTCCCCTCCCCCAAAAAAAGAAAGTCTCATCTTTCTCCCACAGTGTAGCTAGTGGTTTCAAACAGCTGACCTTGCAGCTAGCCCAATGTAGAACCATTATAATAGTTTTGTTTCATTTTGAGGTAGATTTTAGAATACTTTAAGCATCTATTTTGAAATATTTGGATAAAATATTTAATTCACATTTGCAGGTATGCTAATATCAAATAGATTTTTTTTTAATTAGAAAACTATCATTAAAAGTTATTTCCCGGGCTGAGCCTCGGTGGTGTAGTGGTTGTGCGCGGGACTGCGGCCCACTGGGTTGGAGGTTCAATTCCCGCTCAAAGGAGCAAAGGCTGGGCCTCCTACTCCCACCACCAGGGCAGTGATGCCTTAAAAAAAAAAAAAAAGTTATTTCCCATGTAGGTAAGGTTTTCTGACTATTCTATACACTTCAAACTCTGACATAATTAATCAACACCTTTATAAGTGTTCAATATTTTCCATTTTTGATTCAATATTTCTGATTCAATATGTTGTTCTTCCCTATTAAAGTTTTTAATTTAAAGAATTTCACATCACTCAATATAAAGTAAATGTCTAGAAAAGAATGAAAACAACATATGTGCAAACATACCTGATGCAATCGATGTATGTATTGTAAGTAGTGTTGTAAGAGTCATGTGATAGTTATATAATCTGGTGTCAATATGAAAGGATTATGAATAAAGAGGTGGAGTCTAGCTTGTTAATCAGAGCATAGCCAATGAGGCCTCTGTGTGGGCTTAAGTCTTCTCCTGAGAATTCTGGGAAATCCTGTATTTCCTCCTTGGAGGCAGAAGACACACTCTCTGTTGACTCCCTGAGAGACTCTCCTGACAAGACAGATGGTGCTATGCTCTGGGAGCTGGAGAAGCCACATGGACCTACCCTGATGTAACAGACCCCTAGAGGCAGAGAAGCCATGTAGAGACCTCTGCCAATGCTGAGATGCTTACAATGCCTCTGGATCCATAAGACTTCCAACCCACTGGCCTATGATCATCCTGCATTCAGCATCACTGCATGTGTTTAATGAGTCTGAGGAGGACTTTATAGATTGGTATCCGACATATGGGTTAATATTGGACATATGGACTTGATCTGGACTGGACTGAGACATTTCCCCTATATATTTTTTGTTTTGTTTTGGGGGCATCACTGCCCTCTGGTGGTGGGAGTAGGAGGCCCAGCCTTGCTGCAGGATTTGAACCTCCAACCCAGTGGGCCGCTGTCCCACACACAACCACTACACCACTGGGGTTCAGCCCTCCCCAATATTTAATTGCTGTTGTATACAAACCTCTTTTTTTTTTATAAACATATGAGCGTCTGTGAGTGCCTATGAACTTGTTTCTCTAGTCTACCCAGACTAACACACATCCCCAATAAAATGATCTTTTAATAAAAAATAAAAAAAGCATTTCACACTAATAGCACATATATAAATTAACTCTTAAACTGTAGATTAAATATATATGAGAACACAGCTTATGATGGTAAAGGTTTAATAAGAAAAAGGATGAAAATATAATACATAACAGATTTCAAATCAATTTATTTATTTTTTATTTATTTTTTTTTTAGGCATCACTGCCCTCAGGTGGTGGGAGTAGGAGGCCCAGCCTTTGCTCCTGGGAGCTGGAATTGAACCTCCATTCCAGTGGGCTGCGGTCCCGCGCACAACCACTACACCACCGAGGCTCAGCCTCAAATCAATTTAATTAAGGTATTAAAATCATGGAAAGCATCACACAAAAAGTAAAATGAATAAATAAAACCACTTTAATTACATCAGAGATTCAAATACATGAGGGTAAATGTTGAAAAGCCCGATGTATTTGCATACTTCAAGACTTAACCAATACTATATTCAGATATAAATAAAATCTTTTAAAAAGTGACAGATACTGCGGCCCACTGGGATGGAGGTTCGATTCCGGCTCCCAGGAGCAAAGGCTGGGCCTCCTACTCCCACCACCAGGGCAGTGATGCCTTAAAAAAAAAAAAAAGTAAAAAAAAAAAAGTGACAGATAACTTAAGTTAATTGGAAAAGCAGACCTAACATTGTTCAGACAATTAATTACAGTAAATTATTTTTTTAGTTATTTTTGCAGTTGCAAACACTAAGAGTTTATAATTGCCTTACCATTTGGGGTCCAACATTCACATTTATTGGTCCTAAGGTTTTTGGTAAAATCTTTGTGGGGGAGTTGGTGCTGGCAACTGGAAATGCAACCAATGAAATATTACCTGAAATGACATAAAAACCCTTGATTAGCATTAGGTTAGGGCCACATTCCACTTACCAAACGACACATCCAGAGTCATACATCCAGTTTTGCTTTTGTTTTGTTTTTGTTTTTTTGGGCATCACTGCCCTCAGGCGGTGGGAGTAGGAGGCCCAGCCTTTGCTCTGCGGAGCTGGAATTGAACCTCCATCCCAGTGGGCCACAGTCCTGCGCACAACCACTACGCCACCGGGGCTCAGCCCACATACATCCAGTTTTACTAAGATAATTTATAATTGTTTTAAGAAGCAACTTCTAAGCAAGATGAAGAAAGTCATACCAGTGACTGCTACGTTGTGGTAAATATAATTAGTTTCACTGAATAACAAATCTACATGATAGTTCCAATCAATCTGATAGGTAACCTCTACACTTTTAGTTTATATCTATTTTTTCCTGCTGTTATTAGGTGTTGTTGAATTAGTAACCCTGTGTACAACAGATAAAACACATCCTCTCAACTGTTGCCTTTTTTTTTGGGCATCACTGCCTTCTGGTGGTGGGAGTAGGAGGCCCAGCCTTTGCTCCTGTGGAGCAGGAATTGAACCTCCATCCCAGTGGGCCACAGTCCCGCGCACAACCTCTATGCCACCGGGGCGACATCCTCTCAACTGTTATGTTTGAGAGCCTGTTGGTGCATTGATTTTAGAGAAACTAGCTAGAAAACATAATACGAATCACAGACTATATCAAATAATTGAGAAATCAAATTAAATTTTATTAGGGATCACAGAATAGATATATGTAGATATATCACAGGCAGTATAGCTCTAACCTGATAAAAGTAGAATACATATCTATTTTAATTTTTTGATAGTATGCTTAAAGTACAAAAATAAGCAGTATGAGTATTTTATATAAACTTTAATGTGTATTAAAATGTTAACTGACCATGTTCCAATGCTATTCATAAGAACATTGAATAGGGCTGAGCCCCGGTGGCATAGTGGTTGTGCGCAGTACTGCGGCCCACTGGGTTGGAGGTTCAAATCCAGCAGCAGCTCTCCAGGAGCAAGGCTGGGCCTCCTACTCCCACCACCAGAGGGAAGTAATGCTCCCTCCCCAAAAAAAAACAACATTGAATAAGGAAGCCCAAAGAAGAACCAATGCATCTGTAGTTTGGTGCTGGAGAGGAATATTGACAGTACCACGGACAGCCAGAAGAACAAACAGATATCTCTTGAAAGAAATATAGCCACAGAATGCTCCTTAGAAGTGAGAACAGCAAGACTTGCTCTCACATACTTTGAACATGTCATCAGGAGAGAGCGGTCCCTGGAAAAGGGCTTTATGCTATGCAAGGCAGAAGGGCAGAGAAAAAGAAGACCTTCAAGGAGATGAATTGATACCGTGGCTGAAATAATGGACTACAATTCAACAACTGTGGAGATGGGGGAAGACCAAGCAGTGTTTCAATCTGTTACACACAGGGAAACTATGAATTGAACCAACTTGGATGACGGCTAGCAACAATAAAACCATCACAATGCTGCATTTATCATTTTTAAAAATAACACTAGAAGGGCTGAGCCCTGGCGGCGTAATTGTTGTGCGCAGGACTGCGGCCCACTGGGATGGAGGCTCGATTCCAGCTCCACGGAGCAAAGACTGGGCCTCCTACTCCCACCACCTGAGGGCAGTGATGCTCCCCAAAAAACAAACAAAAAAATAATACTAGAAGACAAACTCATGATGCTAACAATTTACTGATGTTGGGATTTGTGGGATCTATATTGTTATTGATACATTTTAATAATAAATTTCAAATTAAGATAGCATAGGTCTACCAACAAACCAAAGACAAAAACAAAAAATAATCAAGTTTTCCAAACTATTATATCATCTACTTTCTGTGAACAAACTAAAGTTTACCAATGATGCTCTTAGAATGAAATAAGTGCAATCTGTTTATTTATTAGCAAGGTTATATCACCTGCATATCACAGGTTGTTAAAAAGCCTTCCCTTAATTCTGGATACCAAGTTCTTCTTCATATAGGCCTGTTTCAGAGGTTATTTGTTTAGCATACAGGTAGATGTGTATCAGGGTTGTGTGGCGGTCATGTACTTTGGTGTCAATTTCATGATTGGGAATGTAGGGGTGGGGTCTAGCCTGTTAATCTGGAGATAGCCAATGAGACTTCTGTGTGGGCATGGCTTTCTCTGGGAATTCTGAGAAATCTCATGATATTTCCCCCATGGAGGTGAGAGACTGTACACTGAGTTCCTTGGAGACACTCTATTGACAAGACAAGATGACAGCATGCTGATAGACTGAGTCCTGGAGGAGCTGGAGGAGAAGTCACATGGGCTTACCCTGATGGAATCAGACCTCTGGGGCCAGAGAAGCCATGTGGAGACCTCTGCCAGTGCTGAGATGCTTGTACTGCCACTGGATACACAAAACTGCACTCACTGGCCTGTGATTGTCCTGGCATCATTGCATGTGCTTCATGAGTCTGTAGAGGACTACTGGATTGATATTGTACATATGGGCTTATATCGGACTCATGGACTTGCACTTGACTGGGTTGGGAGGCTTTCTCAATGTTCCATTCCTCTTGTATATAAACCTCTCCCTTATATACACAGGCATGTTTATTAATTTGTTTCTCTAGTCTACCCAGACTAAGACACGTTGTATCCTCTCACTAATCAGAGATGCTGGATTATATGAAAAGAATGTGGCATTAGGATTGAAGGAAGGCTTATTAACAACTTGTGGTAAGCAGTTGACACAACTTTGCTGAGAGGAGGCCTTGAAGCATTTGCTGATGAAAAGCCAAGGATTGTGACGACAGTAGGGATTACAACTCAGTGTAAAGAAGACCAAAATCACGATACTGGACCATGGAGGATTTTGTCTCACTTGGCTCCACAATCAAAGCTCATGGAAGCAGTAGTCAAGAAGGGATCAAAAGAAATTTGCATGGGTAAATCTGCTGTCCAAGGCTTCTTCGGAGGGCTGAATTGCAAGGATGTTACTTTGGGGACAAAGGTGTCCTGATCCAATCCATGGTATTCAATTGTCTCATATGCATGTGAAAGTTGGACATTGAATAGAATGACCAAAGTGTTTGAATTTGGTGCTAGAGAAGAATATTGAAGGTCTCACGGACTGCCAAAAGGACTGACAAATTTGTCCTGGAAGAAATATGAACATCGTGCTTCTTAGAGGCAAATATGGCAAGAACACTTCGGATATATTGCCAGGAGAGACCAGTCCCTAGAGAAAGACATTATGCTTGATAAGGGAAAAGAGAATGGCCCTTGATGAGATGGAGAGAAGAAGTGGTTGCAACAAACACATTGAATACGTACGACAAAAGATACAGCCATAAGGGCTGAGCCCCGGTGGCGTAGTGGTTGTGCGTGGGACTGTGGCCCACTGGGATGGAGGTTCAATTCCAGCAGCGGCTCCATAGGAACAAAGGCTGGGCCTCTTACTCCCACCACCAGAGGGCAATGATAACCAAAAAAAAAAAAAAACAAAGCAAAAGATACAGCCATGGTGCACACCTATCCTGATTTTAAACCACCATTGTTCCCTTGTTCTGTTTCAATGACTGCCTTATGGACCAAGTACAGGTTCCAAATGAGCACAAAGAAGTGTTCTGGGTGGGCTGAGCCCTGGTGGCGTAGTGGTTGTGCGCGGGACTGCGGCCCACTGGGACGGAGGTTCAATTCCAGCAGTGAGGCTGGACCTCCTACTCCCACCACCAGAGAGCAGTGATGCCCTAAAAAAAAAAAGTGTTCTGGGGGCTAAGCCCTGGTGGTGTAAGTGGTTGAGTGCAGCCTGTGGGCTTGGCGGTTCAAATCCAGTGGCAGCTCTCAGGAATGGCACTGGGTAGCGCCCATGACCACCAGAGGCAGTGATGCCCAAGAAAAAAACAAACAAACAAGAAGTGTTCTGGTATCCCCATTCTTCTCAAGTGTTAACCATAAGTCCCCAAATTTATTAAGCCTATCATGCCTTTTTTCAGGAAAAAAAAATTACCCAGTACCCTTCTAGCAATGAAAAACATTTGAACTATAGTCCCTAATGGAGGATAAAGTATAGGTATGTGCTTTTTCAGACCCCAACCACCCACCCACCCCAACCAGGAAAGGGCTATTGCTTGCTTTAGGAAGCACTGTGCTAAGCCATTAGGTAAATGAGGATCCAAATCACAATGAAATAGCCAGTACTTCACAGTCAAGAGGCCTGCTGGAAACCAAGAGTGTTGGCTGTGAAAAAATGTGAAAAAAATCCTAACTCTCATACACATGCTGGCAGGAAAACAAAACGAGGCAGTTGCACAGTTCTTCAGAAAGTTAACCATAGATTGACTCATCCGATAAGCCAGTCCTAGTACACTCAGGAGAATGAAAAAACATGTTCGTGACAAAATCTGTACACAAATGGTTTTAGGACTAAGAGCCTACGTCAAAAACAATCCACATGCCCATCAACTAAAGAATAACAAAATGTGACATGTCCGTATGAGTAGAAAACCTTTCATTTGCAAAAGAAGTATCTGTACGTGAAAGAGGGTAGTCCCACAAGTATGACATATTGATATAAAATGTCCCAAACAGGCAGGTTTTAGATAAATGGTAGTTTCAGGGTAGGAGGATTAGGAAAAGTAAGAGGAAATTAGTACCTTTTGGTGTTTTTTTTTTTTTTTTTTTGCATTAGTTCTGTGAAAAAACAGTTTGAGCTTCTACCCCACCCCACCCCACCCCACCCCTTTGTCCTAGTTTTCTACCCCAGGTTTTTTACTTTTTGTGGAGATTGCTAAGCATTTCCAGGGCACGCTGTTAACCACTTGTGTCTGATCCTGGGTGACAGCCAAAATGAGCTCTAGTGATGCAGGGGTTAAAGCACACAGCCCAGCAGCAGCCTCATAGAAGTGAAATGAGTCAGTCAGCTTCCATAAATAACTGGCTTGGCCACCATATGGGCCAGCTCTATTCTATTGTACAGGGTCACTACAAGTTGCAATGTACTCCAGGAACCTGGCTATTATTTTTGGGTCTTGAGCTGTTGTCTGCACTATGTACCTTGGAGGGGTAATCAACAGATTATGCAAATAAAGTAGTCTACTATGTAAATGAGGTATCTGTGATCTACCCAGGGGAGTGGTTAACTGCAGTCCCCTGCTGGGAGAGCCCAAGCTATGAAACTATCAAGTTTCTAATTATGTAGCTAATTCTCTCTTCCCCCCACCCAAAAAGTTAAGAAAAAAGGTGAGAGAAAAGATAAGAAGCAGAGTGTGAGGCAACGAATTCCATAAAAGAACTGTGATTACTCCTTCTCCCTTCTCACAAGACACAAAATGGCACTCATAACATCAGTAATCCAATCAGTGTTTCGGGTCCCTAACAACATGGGGTCTATAATTTCAGTATCCCATGTCTCAAAAAGTTCTTTGTTACCAGGAATAAAATAAAAATAAAAGCTATTTACTAGCTCCTACAACTATCAGGTAACAGATTCAATCCTGTCCACTGGGTGCAGTACTGCTGTCCTGGTGTGTCCGTCCCTTAATGCAAATAAACCAATGTCTCTTAGGTTGGTTCTGCGTCAAGATTTTGGCTCCTCAAAGGAGCCTTTTCCTCTTGAGCCTAACCAGCCCCATATAGAAGCAATGTATCAAAAGAATAATACATCATGACCAAGTGGGATGCATATCAGAGATGTAGGGATGATTCAGCAGTCGAAAAAATTAATGTAATATACCATATCAACAAGAAAATGGTCAAGAACCATATCGTCATATCAACTGATGCAAAAGAAGCATTGGATAGTATTCAGCACCCATTTCTAATAAAGACTCTCAAGAAGGGGAAATCCTCAATACAATAAAAAGCCCTCCATGAAATACCAATAGCCAATATTACACTCAATGAAGAAAAGCTGAAAACATTTCCACTGAATAAGGGAGCCTGATATCTCCATTTCTATTCAACATTGTGCTGAAAGTTCTAGCCAATACCATAAGACAATGGCAAGATATCAAGGGTATATGATTGCATAAAGAAAAAGTGAAACTTTCACTATGTGTAGATGATATGTTTTTATTTCATTTTTAATAAATCATTCTATTGGGGGCTCATAAAAAAAAAAAGACTGTAACCTGTTTGTGATGTGAGGCCTAGAGGGCCCAGACACAGACCTATAGCTGAGCTAGTGGTGACAGATGACTGAGACAAGAAAAGTCGCTCCTGTGGGACCCAGAGGAACCTGTATTGAGGATGGAGATGTCCTGTACTAACGAAGAGAGACTTCGTGTTTCCTGATGCCGAGCTGAAAGCTGCTGATCCTCATCGTTTCCTTAATAATCCACACAACTCTTCAGCGTAGCCGAGGACCCCTGAAACGGATGACCAAACCCAGTCGAGTAAGAGAGCAAGGTGGGGTGAATAGCCGGTGTCAGGACTGGTTTGAGGTTTGTTTTTTTAATCATTTTTATTGGGAGCTCCAACAGATATTTTAACAATCCATAATTCAATTAGATCAAGCATAGTGGTACAATTGCTGCCATCATCATTTTCAAAAGATTTTCTTTCTATTTCAACTATTCAACACATACACACACATACATACACTTTTTTCTACATCTTGGACAATCTGTTCACCTACAGTTCTGTAATTCTCCTTGAGTGGGGTTATACAGTCATCATTGCTAACTGTCTCGTCCATTCGCGCCCCTTCCCCCACCCAAAGGGTTTTTAAAAGAAGCTTGAAAGGTAGAGCTATGTCTGACTTCCACTTTGTAGAAATCAGATTGGGCCCAAGCTGGTCTTCATCGGTCTGCAGTTTTGGACTACTCCCACCATTTCAAAAGGTGACAGCTAAAGGACATAGGGTATCTTTTTGAAGTGATGAAAACAGTCTAAAATTAATTGTTGTGATGGTTGCTGATATCTCCTGATATTAAAGTGAACAGATTTTAAGTGGGGCACCACTGACTGGGGGGAGGAAAGGTTCTTGATTAAAAATTTGGTCTATCTGGAGCAACAAAAGTGTTCATAGGACACAAAAAAGTGTTGTAATATATTTATTTAATTTTAAAATTCCACAGGACGCAGGACAAATTGTTAAAAAGTGGGTCATCGGGCCATCTTACCTAATATACAAAAGTCCTAGACTTATATACTTAAAAAGTGAATTATTTGGCATATGAATTCTATCTAAGTAAGGATGTATTTTTTAAAAATCAAATAACAGAATAGTATTTTTATAATATGGGAATGAGCAAGACCTTTGTAGGCATGTTACAGAATTTAGAAATTCTGGGGCTGAGCCCCGGTGGTGTAGTGGTTGTGTGCGGGACTGCGGCCCAGTGGTTTGGCAGTTCAAATCCAGCAGCAGCTCTCCAGGAGCACAGCTGGGCCTCCTACTCCCACCAGAGGGCAGTGATGCCCCCCCAAAAATATAGACATTCTAAGAGAAAAAAATAACAAAAGAGACAATCTAACTTTTTTAAATGGACATTTTCTATGTAGTCAAGAGACCCAATCTCAGACTGGGAAAATAAATGTGCAATACACGGGTCCTAGATGACTACACCTGCCCCCTCCTTTTAAAAATATGCACTTATAAAATCAACGGGAGCCCTGGTGACACAGTGTTTACTCAATCGGAGGAGCAGTTATTTGAAACTACCTATTTGATTTTTGGGGGGGGTGCATCACTGCCCTCTGGTGGTGGGAGTAGGAGGCTCAGCCTTTGCTCGTGTGGAGCCGCTGCTGGAATTGAACCTCCATCCCAGTGGGCTGCAGTCCCGTGCACAACCACTACGCCACCGGGGCTCAGCGAAACTACCTATTTGAAACGACCAGTTGTTGCCCTAGCAAATGAGGAATTCCTGTAAAACAGTGTCCATCTCAGAAACACACAGCGGCAGGCCTACCTTTACCTGCGTGGTTGTCATGAATCAGAACTGACTCAATGGCAGTGAGTTTGGCTTGGTCTAAATCAATATGAGAAAGGTAATGTTCCAGTATGAAAATAAGCTGAGCACATGATGGAGAAACATAAACGGCAGTAATCATACTAAAAACATATTTGATTTTACTTATTAAAGCGCCACCGATAAAATAAACATTTTCGGCTGCCAGATTGATAAAGATTAAGAAGTTAAACAATATCCTAATTTGGAAAGGATGCGGCAAAATGCACTTTCCCCCATCAATATCTTGTTTTAAACAGGAAAAAGAGAAGTCCCTCATCAGCATGAGACCATGATGGCGTCCAGCTGAATTCCTGGCCACAGGGCTGATGACAGATTGGACAACGGAGGGAATCAGCACAAAACCACTCGTGGCAGATCAATCCAACACCATCGAAGGTGTCGCTACAAAACTGAAGAAAGGACAATGACATGTACATAATTGTAGATTATAGAAATAAACAGGATGGGTCGTGGGAATGACTCATAACTATGTGGCCCTAAGTCACAGCCACCAGTGCCCAAACGCTGGATGGCAGGCTGACATTCGGGATGAGTCAGAAAGGACACACCCAGACAAGTTCCCTGAGGACAAGACTGTCCCTACCTGCAGCTACAATCTACTTTCAGACATTCGACCTGAGGGCAAAGCGGCCCCAATACCAGTTAGTGGTCAGAAATACCAAGACTCAAAATGGGCTCCCACTATAGACTGTGGCCTTCCTCAAACCAAATGTTTTCCGTGTTCTACATGGCTTCACCTGGGGTTTCTGGTCCTTGTAAGTAAAAGCATCTAAGTATTACATAAAATTCACAGGCTAGGGCACCCTACGGGGGCCACTGTGCTCTTCCCCTACGCGGCTGCCAGAAGCTGGAATTGACCTGAGGACACCCACCAACAGTGTTAACGATGGCCAAGGGACAAGTGACACAGTCTCGGCACACCAACCTGCTAGTGGCAACTGTGGGTTACTGTAGAAGTTTTCTGGAAGGTGGCAAGACAATGGGACTATTTTTCATGACTCAAATTGAATATAAAAGTGTACACCAGTGCTTTTAAAAACAAGTTGGTGTGTTTTAAAGACTCCTTCCACATCATGAATGTCCTTACAATTGCATTCTGTAGGTTAAGGGACAGCAAGTCCACCTCCTGTCTCTGCAGTTATGTCCCAATTAATAAATGGGTATACATACCTCTCGGGCTAGCAACGGCTCTGCTGCAAATACAGCCTAAGAAACTAAGCACGGAGGGACAGTAATATGTCTTAGGTCAGCAGCATAATGGATAAAAAGCAAGAAACTGGTAACATGTTAAATACTTAAAACACTTTTTGGTGTAAGTGCAAGGATGACCCTAAAATATACTAAACACTCATAATGTCTCTAAGAAATAAAGATACTTAGAAACTGCATGTATTGCCCTGAAAAAATATTCTTGAAATATAAGAGAATTTGATTTGTAGGATTCCATTTACTTTAAAAATAACACATGTGCACATAGGCTCCCAAGTGTGTACACACACACATACATACACACATACACACAGTAGATACAGGCAGCCTACATGCTGATATACATAGAAAGTTTAGTTTGGCCAGATGAACTTTGACAGCAGATAGCTATAGTGAACAGTACTGAAACCAAAATCAAACTATAGGGTCACCTCATAGGAACCTATAGAACAGGGTAGAACTGCCCCTTTGCGTTTTAGAGGCTAAAACTCTTTATAGGAGTAGATAAACACCTTGTCTTTCTCCCAAAGAGCAGCTGGTAGTTTTGAACTGCTGATCTTGCAGTTAGCAGCCGAACAAACAATTGAATATTGAGAAAACATCCCATCCCAGTATAGATCAAGTCCATAAGTGCAATATTAGCCCATACATCCAATACCAATCTATAATTTCCTCTTCAGATTCACGCAAAACATGCAATGATGCTGAATGCAGGAAGATCACAGGCTAGAAGTGTCTCGGTGTGGGCAAGGGTCTCCATGTGGCTCCTTCAGCTGCTGGGCTCTGGCTGCTCAGCTGCACTTCATCAGGCTCATGGTCAGAAATGTAGCCAAGGAGTGAGTGTGCCCCACCTCCAAAAGAGGTCATCAAGCTGCAACCTGATTTGATTGACAGGCCGGACTCCACCCCTTCCTCAAGTTGACAGATTATGTCACTGCCACAAGCCATGTGGAGACCTCCTGGGCCCTCGAGAGCCTCTCTCTGCTTCATCTTCCTATTCCAGAGCCACACTCAGAGAGCTGGAAGAGCTGCATGAAGAGCCAAACCAGCGCTGCGAGGCTTCCACTGCCTCGGATCCTCAAAACTTTTCACCCATCAGCCTGTGACCTTCCTGCATTTTGTATCACTGCATGTGCTGAAAATGAACTCGTGGGCTAATATCAGACTTATGGGCTTGATCTGGACTGGACTGGGATGATTTCTCAATATAATTACTCTTCCATATAAAGTTCTTTCCTATACATATATAAATGTTCCTGAATTTACTTCTCTAGTCAGCCTGGTCTTCCCCTCTACCTTGCAGCACTCATCCTGCCCCTTCCAACTTGCTTTGTTCCTATAAAGCTCAAAGAACAATGAAAAGGAACATAACTTGAGTCTCAAGGATGCCGAAACTGCCATTTTGATGTGGGGTAAATTGAAGAGCACAAAATTATCTGGGACGGGCTACCTTCAGAAGTGTGTAGACCCACATAACAGATAAACCAACAACAGCTTCATACTTTTATATCTTTGTTTACTAAAGGTTTCTATGATTTTGTAGCTTTTGTTTTGTTTCCCTTGCAGTTTGTCTATGCGATGCTAGGAAATCTTCTCACTGACCTTTCTGAATTGTGTGTGTGTGTATGTGTCCTGAATTAGATTCAAGGAAAACCTCTTGTATACAAGGATGTATCACATCTTTCCTAGATTAGATGTCCTACGCCCAGATTAGATTTACTCTAGGTAAAAATAATCCCTTATTTTACAGAATTATTAAAAAGTAGTGATGACCCAATCTACCACTAACAAGTAGAGTGAAAACCACAGGAAACCCTGGAGGGCAGAGAAGAACTGCTCCAGTCAGCCTGCACCCGAGAGCCTTCAGGCTAATCAAGCTCAAACTCACTGGCTTTCACATCAATTCCAACTCATAATGACCTTATAGGCCTGAGCAGAACTGCCCCCCACCCCTCCAAGTGCTGTAAATCTTTATAGAAGCAGATCGCCACATCTTTCACCTATGGATTGGCCGGTGGGTCCACACCTCTGGTTAGCAACCAAGATATCAGTAAGTGTGCCACCAAGCTGTGCTGGTATATGTCTTATAAAACTGAAAGAACTGTAAGCTAAAAAGAGTAATTTCTGTTAATTAAATCTTAATGTAAAAAAAGATAATATAGACAATTTCATATTTATTACTATAAGGGCTAATTAGAGCTTATACAACAATTTTCTTGTTTATTCACTTCTGATCCCCCAAATGGAGCTATGTTTTCTTTTTAAAAATTATTATTAGTTGAACTTTAATACTTACATATTTTTATCATATATACTTTAAATCATATCAAGTAGAATGTACAACTAATTGGCATTCTTTTTTTTTTTTTTTGGGGGGGGGGGGGATCACTGCTTTCCGGCGGTGGGAGTAGGAGGCCCAGCGCCACTGCTGGAATTGAACCTCCGTCCCAGTGGGCCGCAGTCCCGCGCACAACCACTGCCACCGGGGCTCAGCCGGCATTCTTTTTCTACATGGACTCTGTGACGACTCTCTTTTACCCCGCTGTACCTCTGTACCCCCTTCCTTCAAATCTCTTCTGGATTCATCGATCCTTGGTTTCATATATAGAAAACATGTTCTTTCTTAGAGCTTAAACATTCTGTTTTATGGAATGGTGGAGTCCATACACCTTGCCCACTGCCCTTTGTCTAACATAGACTCGAGTATAAGCTGAGTTTTTCAGTACATTTTTAATGCTGTTTTTGTGGTAAAATCAGGTGTTTCGGCTGATATTGGGGTCAGCTTATACTCAATTATATATGGTACCTCTTTGTCTCCAGCTTCAACACAATCCTTTCCTCGCTGTGAGGTCAAGCCCATCAGCCACAAACCTAGATAATGTATTTTGTCTTACAAGCAAATCATAAACTAGACTTACTTCTCTCAATCACACATACTCTCCAGCTACCAGCTCAGGTTGGCTGCTTATTTATAAACAAACTCCTGAGGAAGGCTGTCCACATTGTCACCTCCTCTGTCTCTCCTCTCGGTTTCTCTAGAACACACTCAATGATTCCCCACAGCTCTACAGAAACAGCACGTGCCAAATTAATCTCTACATTGCTAAATCCAATGGTCAAACCTCAGCTTGCACCTTAACCTGGCAACCACATCTGGCTCTTCTCTTCTCATCGAAGCCATCATCACTGTCTCAGGTGCTCCTATCCCACCCACTGCTGCTTCTCAGGCTTGGTTCCTGTTCCAAGTCCCTCCTCTCTCAGCACTCTGGGATGCCTTAACTCCATCTTTTTGACCTCTTCTCTGCCTAACCTTCCTCACTAAACCAAAATCAAAACCACTGCCTTAAAGTTGATTCCAAGTTATAGCAATGTATAGAATTTCCAAGGCTGTAAATCTTTCCAGAAGCAGGGAGCCTCTTCCTCCCTCAGAGCAGCTGGTCATTTTGAATGCTAACCTTGAGGCTAGCAGTCCAACAGAGAACCATTACACCCAAGGGCTCCTCACAGCACCTTGATATACTTCCACACTAGCCGCTGAGTCCATGCGGACTCAAAGTGACCCAATGGGGCAGGGTAGAAGCGAGCCTCTACGTTTCTGAGACTGTAGCTCTTAATGGAATAGAAACAGCTTCCCTTGAAGCTGTTGGTGGTATTAAACTGCTGACCTTGCAGTCAGGAGTCCAACACGAAATCTCTATGCCACCCTGGCTTCTTCTTCCTTCCACACTAGGTGATCTAAATAAGCCTCATGCTTCACATACCCAGAGGCTACCTACCCCCTACCCCCAACCTGCACTACGGATTAATGCTTGTACTTTCCAACTGTCTTGTTACATCCGATATCCATGTCTAACTGGTCCTGAAAACTTACACGTCCAAAATCTAACTTTCACACACACACACAAAACTTCCTTCTCCCATACTTCTCTTCACCTTGATTCATGTCAACTCCATTCTTTTAACGGTAGAGATCAAAAATCTAAGACCACTGCTGACAACTCCCTTCCTCTCACACCGCACATGCAGTCATTAATCACGTCCATTGGCTTAATCTTTAACTATATCTTGACACCACTTCTCACCCACCCCACTGCTCTCACTTAAAAGGTTGCCGCCTGATTCATTCCTGCTTCTGTGTTGGGCTCCACCCAGCTGCTGCCGGGCAGGTCGGTTCCCACACTGTCCAATTCATCAGGATGTGGCCACATGTGACTAGTAAGAACTTGAAATGTCGCTAGTGTAATGAAGGGCCTGAACTTTAAATGTATTTGGTTTTAATTAAATTTTAAAAAACAAATGACTCCAGATTGGACATCGTTTCATTATTAGACAAAAGTTCACCATGAATGAGTCATGCATCAGAGCCCACATGACAGCAACTAACGATCATTAAAATCTCCACCATGTCTTTTAATGTAAACAAAGACAAATTAATAGCATTTAAATGACTTGTCTTACATTACTAGACAGAACTAGTCTCTTCTCCACAGCAGCCTGAGAGACCCGGTTTTGTGGATAAAGTGACAAAACCCTGTGAATGGCTTAGCAACAGTCACCTTGCACAGTGCCTAGCACATAGTGATATTCAGTACATAGTTTTTGATGAATGAATGAGTAAATGAGTACATATGCTTTCATATGTAAGCACATGAAAGAAGACTGTACAGTGAAAACCAAGCCTCCTGTCACTCCCAACCACCATCGTCAATCCCCTGCCCTCATGGAAGCTACTGGTGCCAGTTCTTATACACCTTCCAGAAATATTCAAGGCTCATACAAGGATGTGGTGTGTATGATTTTTTCTCACACATACAAGGTTAATTCAAAAGTTCATGGGGGGAGGGGGGCAAGAGCTCAAATAGAAAGTAAATGTTCAGGGCTGAGCCCCAGTGGCACAGTGGCTGTGCATGGGACTGCGGCCCACTGGGATGGAGGTTCAATTCCAGCAGTGGCTCCACAGGAGCAAAGGCTGGGCCTCCTACTCTCACCACCAGTGGGCAGTGATGTCCTCCCCCAAATAAATAATAAATTAAAAAAAAAAGTAAATGTTCATAAAACGATGGCAACACATGCACAAATATGCTTGATACAATTGATGTATGATTTTTTTTGTGTCGGCATCACTGTCTCTGGTGGGAGTAGGAGACCCAGCCTTGCTCCTGGAGAGTTGCTGTTGTATTTGAACTGTCAACCCTGTGGGCCACAGTCCCGCACACAACCACTGCACCACCGGGGCTCAGCCCAGTACCAATTGTTTTAAAAGCTGCAAGAACCCCAATAAAAGGATCTTTAAAAAAAAGTTCATGGGGAAATTTTTTTTTATTCTTTCTGCCTCTCTGCCCTCTGGTGGGAGTAGGAGGCCCAGCCTTGCTCCTGGAGAGCTACTGCTGGATTTCAACCACCAAGCCAGTGGGCCGCAGTCCTGCACTCAACCACTGCACCACCGGGGCTCAGCTATAGAAATTTTTTTAAATAATAAATTTTCCATGTATTCCATTTTAAAGCCCTAGGTATATGAATCAGTTTCCGTGCTTGCCTCGTCACTTAATACCACTGTGCATTTATCTTAGATATCTTGTTTTTTTTTTTGGGGGGGGGGGCATCACTGCTCTCGGCGGTGGGAGTAGGAGGCCCAGCCCCACTGCTGGAATTGAACCTCCGTCCCAGTGGGCCGCAGTCCCGCGCACAACCACTACGCCACCGGGGCTCAGCCCTATTTTAGA